>VWZV01006847.1:3589921-3762284 GCA_013397155.1 Irena cyanogastra | reverse complement strand
CCAACAAAAAAACAACAAGGAAAAAACAGGGCAGGGGGGAAGTGGACACAACACATGACTTCACCTTAGTATCAGAAGATCCCAAAAAATGTGCTTAACATCGAATTTTACTTCATCAGGGAATTCCACAATATAATTCCTCCCATTGCTGGTAACTCTGGCTCAACTACACTAAGATAAATGATACAGCAAGACACTTGGGATATTAGCAGCTCCTCTTTCTAAACAGCTTCTGCAAACCCACATGGACAGTGGGACACTGAGGTAAGACTCTGGCCTACATCTGCACTGACAGAATGGACTATAGTTTGTCTGGGTTTTCATACAATTTCTCTACCTGCAGATAAAACCTGAGAAAAATCTATTTTATCTGAAGTTATGTTCAATAAACTTTAGAAAGAAAACTTGTACAGAAAATGGTCAGTTACTAAAATACAAAGCTGGTCAACCAGGCAAATAAAGGAAAAACATTCAGGTAACAGAGAAAATAGAAGAAGGAGAAATAAACATGATGTCCTGCCTTTTTCAAACCTGCGCACACATTCTCATCTATTATGAATTTAACTGAAAGTTTTTCATAGGAAAGCAGTGCTCATCACCTGAGCTGGATTTACCCCTTCCACGTGTCTAATGAAAATGTTTTTATCAAATACAGTCACTGGGAAGCCTAGCAAAGGGCTCCTGATTTCCAATATCAGTGGAAGTGTGGGAAAACAGAAGCAGATCCTGAAGTCAGTTACTCAACAGAATGTAGCAAAGCACAAAAACAGTGCTTTTCTCCAGTGGAAAAAATTCCAAAATGACGCCACATAATGGCATTTTGTGCTGAAGATGGTATTACATTCTGTTTTCATGATGGGGACATTTGATAGGCATTTAAGGGATTTGAAAAACTCAAAAGAGCTTCTTGAAAAATAGGGTAATATTGTGGACTTCAGTGTTATAATCAAATGCTGAAATTCAAGCAGCAAAGAAAGAAGCATATTGTCAGAGGTATCAGATCTAGTTATTAATCTGCCTGTCTACATTGTAATAAAGCAAGAAGTAAATTAAGTTCCACCTGCTTAGTTGGTACTGAAGTGAAGAAGGTGTTGTGGGTTTTTTCCATTTTATAAACATCTGGACAGTTACTGCTAAAAAGAAGTGCGCTTTTAACACCAGAAGACAATTTCCCCAAAATACAGGGAAAAGCCCAACACAGACTAGACATTTATCTATTTGGAGAGATAATCAGTGCTTTTTGCATTTTAATTCTTGTCTTGATCACCACGTCTTCCTTTTTCTTTTGTTTCCCATGCAGAAAATTTGTACACTGAGCACAGCTGTTCAAGCTGCACAGACACAGGTATTACTGGTGCCAGGAAATAATGCACAAATCTACAAGTATAATAAAATCCCCTTTCCCAAGCAGGTGTTTGAATGCTAGTTTGGCTGCCATCCCAAGCTGCCAAGGCCCTCTCAAACTGGCCTTTGACATATGCACATATGACTTCAGCTTCTCTCCATGAGAAGAAGGGTCTCCCCTGAGTTGAGACCAGAGTTGAATTCCTATCTTTACACCTTCAAGTCATCCAAGAGCTCTCATGCCAAACTCTGGCAGCATTCATAACTTTTGCAGCTTAGGACTCTATAGGTCTGAAAGACAGATATCTGCCAAGGAAGGCAGGAACCTCCTTTGGGATGGAGAATATGACCCTCCCTTCCCTCTGAATCATTGTAACTTTGAATTTAAATCTATAAGAAATTCCAGTTTAAAATAACTTGGAAAAGCCAACTATTACACAGCTGATTATAACATCTCCATCCCTCCAGAAGAAACCCTCAGGTAAGAGGTGCACTTGTCCCCTGAGCTTGGCCACTTCTTTTCTGTCATTAGTACAGTGCCATCATGGCTCCTTAGTGACAGATGGGACAAAATTCCACGAGAGAAAGTAACAAAATGGTAAATCCTAAACCTCAACAATGACCTACAACAAATCAGAGCAAGAAAAGCAGCAGACTTAAAGTCTCTCTTTGTACCCCTCCCACATTTGATTTCTGGAAAAATAATTTATTATGGAAAGACTACTTTATATAATTATTCCTTAAACAGAACTGTGGTGAGACATTATTAAAAAGAAAATTATTTTCCACAGGATTCTTGAAACCTTACAAAAAATACTAAATTCATTCAAGAAGAAAAGATACAGTAGCACTCAGATAGGACTATTAGGAAAAGAGATTTTAAAGAGCTACAATTTTTCATTTATAATTCCTTGTACTTTTTGACAGCTGTTCATGAATATTATGGGTTCAGGGTTGCATTTTTTGAGGTTATCTTTAATTTTTTTAGAATCATTTGTTATCCAGTTACCTTTTCATTTTTAGCACTTGAAGGCTGCAGTCAGAAAAAACACAGAAATATTTCCCATCTCAGTAGGTACAGCCATGAGCACAACACATTCCACGCTCCGGGAAACACAGAAGATTTTAAAGCCTCTGCAGTAATCCTTAGAACCACAAACCCTAGGTAAGAATGTATCACTGGCATAAAGGTGACACAGACAGCTCAACGTAACACACCTTTTCAGAAAAAAGGGATGGAGGGGACCACAGAAATCCTGTCCCAGCTCTTTTCACAGAGTACAGTAACATACAATAGACTAAGACTATAGCTGAAGAAAACAGAAGACTATTCTGACCTGATTTTTGTACTACATTCAGAAAATTGCCTTTTTTGGTATGCTGGTAAACTTGTCAAGAAATACTAGGACCCAGCTCAAATATTTGACCTAAACCTCTAAATCAGCCTTTGGGATTTCAGTGGATTTTGACAAAACTGCATTGCATATTTTTACATCTACACATTGCCACAAGGAACAATTAGTAACTTGTCTTAACATTGGCTCTCCATAATGCAGTGCAGACTTCTTTTACAGAGAACATGAAAATCCACTTTAACGCACTTTAAATATCATAAGCAAGTAGCCAAAGAGTGGCACATATTTCTTAGCATGGTACTCAGTGGTACCCAGACTATAACACTCTCCAGATAGCTGCTACCTTATACAGGATTTTTCTTCATTTACCCTTGCCATCACAATTAAAGACACAAAAATGTCCTAGCATTCTGAAATTCCTCTACAACGCACTCTAGATAGTGCAGAAACATTATCACAAATATATGGGAAAATTTGCTATTAGGGCAGAACTCAAATTTTATTAAATACCTATAAACAGTAGCATGGAAACTCAATGCAGTTCAATATATCACATACTAACACCTGCTTATAGCTGGCTGGTTGGCCAGACTGCACTCCTGATAGCCTCCAGGCACAAGTCAATACAGAGCTGGCTGATTGCATCCAAGTACTCTGTATTTATTGAAAAAAAAAAAAAAAAATCAGAATACTCATCTCAGTGAGCACTGCAGACTACATAAATTCTCCAAGGGGAGTTAAACCACATCACCCAGTGACCAAGACACCTCTTGGACACCTCCAGGAGTGGTGACTGCACCACCTCCCTGGGCAGCCCCTTCCAATGCCTGACAACCCAAACAGTGAAAATTGGGTTTTTTAGTATCTAATCTGAATCACCCCTGTCTCACTTGAGGCCATTCCCTCTGCTCCTCTCACTGAAGGCACAGCAGAAGAGACAGGCCCCACCTCACCCCACCTTCCTGTCAGGGAGTTTGGAGAGTGATGAGGTGCCCCTGAGCCTCCTCTTCTCCAGACTAAACAAGAACCCCCTCAGCCAGGCACCAGACTTGTTTTCCAGACCCTCCATGAGCTTTGCTGCCCTTCACTGGACACTCCAGAACCCCAATGTCCTTTTCAAAGCGAGGGGTCCAGAGCTGGATGCAGCATTCCAGGTGTGGCCTCAACAGTGCCCAGCACAGGGGGATGGTCACTGCCCTGCTCCTGCTGGCCACACCATTCCTGAGACAGGCCAAGATGCTCTTGGCCTTCTTGGCCCCCTGAGCTCACTGCTGGCTCATGTCCAGCTGCTGCTGAGCAGCACCCCCAAGGCCCCTTCTGCCTAACAGGTCCTGAGCCACTCCTCCCCCAGCCTGGAGCTGCAGGACTTGGCACGTGGCCTTGTTGACCCCCACGCCATTGTCCTCAGCCCATCAATCGAGTCTGCCCAGGTCTCTCTGCAGAGCCCTCCTGCCCTCGAGCAGATCCAGCCTCCCACCCAGCTTGGTGTTGTCTGTAAATGTCCTGAACATGCACTCAATCCTCATTCCCATATCACCAATAAAGGTGCCAAACAGGATCTGCACCAAAACTGAGCTCTGGAGAGCACCACTAGTGACCAGGTCTATCTCCACTTTGTTACTTCTATGATGCATGGGAGTACAACAGCACAATACTTCCTCTAACCAGGAAAACACTAGGATGAACTTGGACTGAAGTACAGAACATTAGTAACTTGACTCTAATGAGTAGATATTACTTCTACCAATCAAAAACCACAACATCAATCTCTAGAAACGCTTTAGTTCTTCATCTAACAAGCTAATCAGCTGTAAAAGGGGGAGTCTGGGAGGAGTCTTTTTGATAGATTTCTTGGACGAAAATAAAGCACCAACATGGCAACTGTTTATTGATAAAGAAGGGTAAATGTTCCTAGAAGGGGGATAGAAAAGAGAAACAAGACAGGGACAGATCCTTACCACTGTGCCCCAGGAGCCCTGTTAGTGTCACTCAGCAGATGGAGCTGAGTGCTGCCAGCAGCAATGGGCCTGCACAGCTCTCACGAGCGATCGATTTCCAAGCAGCAGCAGAGGGCTCCCCTTGGTTATAGATGTGTAATACAACGATTTGGTCTCACAATTCTGGGATGAAAATTATGTGTATGTTAAGAGAAGTTTTATTGATGCATGGTTATGCCAGTGTAGTTTGTTGTTTGGACACCCTCTGTTCTCCCCATAGTCCCTTTACCCCCTGCCCCGTATTGTTGTCACCTGACAGCCTGGGTTGTCAGGGGCATGTGGAGGGAGGGCTCTGCCCCTTGCATGGAGCAGCTGGGAATGGGGAACACCTCACCTCCAATCCAGCTGCAAGAAGGTCTCCACCAATGGATGGCAAAGAAGAGTTGACTTTGGGAGGGACCAGGGTTGGCTGATGCAACCCCCAGGAGTATAAAAGGTGGAGCAGCCATTTTGTGGATGAGCCTCTGGCAGTCAGCCACACTCCCAGCACTGCCCCTTTTTCCTCATTGAGTCCTTTGTTCTTCTTTGAGGTTTAATCAACCTTTGAAATTATGAAGTGAGTGGTCATTTCTCACACCTTCATCACCTGTGCAACCCCTAGAGTAATTTTTAACCCCATGTAAAACGCGTGTTGAGGCATAAATAAAAATCACATTGGTCCATCTCATCAGCTAACGAAAAAAGACGTAACGCTTGGAAACAACTGGTTTCCCAAACTGCAAGGACCTCTTCTGTACACTGCTAAAAACTACTGATTCTAGTTTGACTTATCTTAGCATCCTTAACCTTGAACTGCAAAGGCTCTCAAAACATTCTAAAGAATGTTTTATTGCAGCAGGAACCATTATTACTACACAAGCTCCTGGTCAAAGCTATAAATGAAGAAATCTCATTATTTCTGAACATTAGCCGTTCCAAATGCATTTATAATCAACATTGGAATAGTCTGAAAATTAAGGCGTTGATAATAAAGGGTTTGAGAAATGAGGTAGAAAAATCCCCCAATTTCTGGGCTTCCACATAATGAAAGTTATTTGAATAAAGCTGTATAACAGAACTGCAAAAGACAATTCCATTCATGAAGACAGAATGAAGTATTTCATTATTTAAAAAAAAATCAAATGATGCATTACCTAATTAGGGATTACTTGCAGTGGGGACTGATAAAAGCATCTCTTCAACATTTTCCCTGCATGTATTTGAATTATTTCTCTAAGACTAACCAAAAAGTTCCCCCCACCCCCCAAACCTTAATCCAAACGGCTCTAAACTTCATAGCAAGTTCCTACTCCTGCAGCACAACAAGGCAAAATATTTTTAGGAAGATCACTACCCCTGCCACACTTAGAAGTTTCATGGGTTGTGCTAATAAGCCAGTTTTTAAAAAGGTAATTTGAAATGCAGGATAAAGCAAGCACTGCAGAAGTGGCTGATGACTGTCCCAGTTCTTTGGACTACCTGGTGGATAAGTGGATTTAATGACACCACCTGAGTTATAAGTTTCCATAATGCATTTTCAAAGTGTATCTGTCCATGAAGCTTCAAATCATTTTCCAATTTTATGCTAAATAAAAAACACATACAAAAATACTGCAGATAAATCTCCCCTGCAAGTATAATTGAAAAAATGCCACTAAGCAAAGATAAGTTTGTACAGAACTTTCTTTTTAATGCGCTATACATGAAATATTATTCGAAATATTTCAACTGAAATGTACTTTTTCCCTTTGGAGGTGTTTAAAAGATCACATTGGTGTAGAGATTGAATAATTTGGCATTGCTTAGCCCCAAGAAAAGGAAATGAAAGAGGAACAAAATGACAGACTACAAAAAAGGTTGG
Organism: Irena cyanogastra; assembly: GCA_013397155.1. NCBI lineage: Eukaryota > Metazoa > Chordata > Aves > Passeriformes > Irenidae > Irena > Irena cyanogastra. The sequence continues at coordinate 3,755,748 of VWZV01006847.1, read as the reverse complement.
TACATAAAGGCAAGGAATAATCTGTTCAGTGTCCTTGTGGATAGGGACAGAGATAACCACTTCTACTAGCGCAAAGAAAATCTAAGTCAGGTAAGAAGTGAAACTTCTAACAATTAAGGCCAGGGCAGTACTGGGGGGTTAAGCTTCCTGAGCAAGCCTTGAAATCTGACAAGGGAGACAATGAAGAAGCAGAACAGGGCAAGCATTTATCACAGAAGGACTCAAGAGCAGCTGATTCTGGAAAAAAAGACAAAAGATGGCATCTGGTTTTGCCACTACGGATTTCTAAAGTTGTCTCCAAAACCAGGAACTAGTATCACCAAGCAGCAGCACCCTAAGAAAATTCCAGCACACAATAGAAATGAAACCATGGAAGGGAGAAAGTTTGCCATTTAAACCTCTCTTGGAAAGTAACAGCTACTAAAGAGGCTTATGGCAAGGGTTTTATGCCTTATCCTGTCTGCAAGAGTAGGGCAGGAGTGGTTTAACACTGCAGTTCAGATGTATGATTAACAGCATCAGCAAATCAACAGAGTTTTCCTTGAGTATGAGGCAGAGAAACACAGATTTCAGCACATACACAGGCTGAAAACCCAAGTGCTCCCTGGTTTGGCAGCAGAAGCCTCACTAAGAACTTTTGCCAGGCTGGACAGGGAAACATCAGCTCAGCAAATCCCCCTAGCAGCTATAACACACCCAGCACTCACAGAATATGCTGAACTGGAAGGGACTCACAAAGATCACCAAGTCCAACTCCTGGCCCTGCACAGCACCATCCCCAAGGGTCACTTCAGGTGATTGAGAGCATTGTCCAAATGCTCTCTGATCTCTGTCAGGCTTGGTGCCATGACCACTTCCTTGAGGACCCTGTTCTAGTGCCCAACCACCCTCTGGGGGAAGAACCTTTTTCTGATACTCAACCTAACCTCCCCAATACACGTTCAGGCCATTCCCTGGAGTCCTGTCACTAGGCACTACAGAGCAGAGATCAGTGTCTGCCCTTCCTCTTTCCCTCATGAGGCAGTTGTAAGCATGCAAACATAGGGAGAATTTGTTTGCCCTTTTTAAATGATTCAGAACCATAACTATGCAAGAAGAGCTATTAGAGGTCTTAAATCTATTAAATAAAGGAAGCATACTAGGTTAACTAGATCTTAAAGGTCTTTTCCAGACTAAATAATTCTATGCTTCATCCCTGGACCTTCCTTTGTGGTATAGGGAGGAACTTCCTTGCATGACCTGACCCCACTACAACAGATATGAGCCAAGAGAAACAGACTCTGTTTCCAGCTTCATCACCACATGGGCTGAAGAATGCCTTCTTGATATTTGCTTTAAAAATATCATCTTAATCATCTCATTGAGCTAGTTATACATAAACAAAAAGCCCTTAAACAATATGCAAACCAGATGATGTCATTGTAAGTGTTGGCAGAATATACACCCTTTAAATAAGATAAATAAATCACAACGGGGGTTGAATCAGACACTTCTCTCACCTTCTCGCTCCCTCCTTCCTAACCTGTCCCCCTTCTTCCCCCTCCCCTTTCTCTGTCTTTCTCAGACCTCTTTTCTGCAAATGTTTTCTCAGAGCACATTCATGTCTCACATCTCCCTGCATAACTTGAGCTGCACGCCTAAGCTCTTAACACTTTTTATTTCAGCTAAACATGCTAAGTTTCAGAGCCAAACTCCCCCAGACCTAGGGAGTGAGGACAGGTTATATTCCTTCTACTGACATGCATTTTACTTCCTCATATGCAGAAAAGCACACAACTTTCACTAGAGACATAACATCTCATCATTAAACCACAGGCTGCCCCTTGTCCCCACCTCAAGCCAAAGCTTCTTTGCTATGACAGCACACTCTGTGTCAGCTTGTGCATTAGCAAACACCCTGCACATGGGCAGCTGCACAGGGCTGATGTGTTTGGCATATTACTGACTTCAGCACAAGGTCAGACACAATGGTACTTAACTACTTTGTGGTGGCAATGCTTTTAGAGGCAGTTCAACTCCTTTTCTTTCTCACTTCTAAACACAGAGCAATAAAATTCTAACGGTAAGCCACTGGAGTGCCTAAAATGATCTCAAAGTTTGCTGTGTATAATACAAGCACCTCCTATCATTTGAAGAAAAACAAGAATCAGGCTCCAAATTTAGGCCTTTTAATGTTCCTTTTACGTTCACAATAGTATTCAAAAAGCAGGTCAAGTTTAATAGGTGCAATGATGATTATATTAAACCACATTTCATAGCCCTGCCTACAGACTATCCTATTACTATCCTTAAAATAGGAAATATACTATAAGGATAGTATAATATTATAGTATAGTATTATAATGCTATAGTATAGTACTATATATAATGTATATATATAGTACTATAATACTAAAGTATTAGTACTTTAGTTTTAGTACTTTTATTATAGTACTATAATACTATAAGGATAGTATTTTCATTCTATTTGAGTGCATTTTGCAAGATAAAGAAGTAGCACCTGAAATGTTACCACAATTTAGATGCTTATATCTTATACAGACTGCTACCATTCTGTGATGGGATTTTGCAGTTTCACATACTCATACAATATATCTGTATGACTGGATCAAAAGGTAGAACTGCTTCCAAATAGAATCCTCCTCCTCCTCCTCACCACAACTGGTGAGACACCGAGTCACTTTATCAGCTGCTCACCATGTAAATGAGATCCAGATGTTAAGTAGCTTATTGACCAGAAACTCTACAGATGATCTAGTTTACTTGCTCATTAATGAGAATTTAAGCACTTAGTTAATACTTCCCCCTCCTCCAGTTAAATAAAAGGTTCTGGTGACAGCAAGGCTTAAATAAATATCGAGTCTGTTTCCTTATGAAGAACTGTACATGCCATTTCAAGTCCTGCTCACCCCTAAACTTGCTGTTATGGATCTACATGATTAGGCTGCACATTATAGACTAACAATAGTAGTAGCAAGAAGCGTTACAGTAAGTAGTTCCTGTGCTTGTTCAGCAGTTTCTTTCTAAATTGTCTATCTGTACTAGTTAATCTGAAGACCACAGCAAGCACCTAAAAAACCTGGGCATGCCTATTACATCATTCATCTTATTTAAACAGCTTCCATCTTATTTAAACAGCTTCCTGCTTCTTGAAATCTCAGCAAGCAAATCACGCTTCTGTAACATGTAGAGCTGAGCAGCAGCACACAAAACCCAAAGTGAATTACTTTCTCCGCGAAGTTTTACTCATCCTGAAAAAAACCCCAACAAGAATCTTATATTTTCAAGAGCAAAGCCAGAAGTGCAGGGATCATCTCACTGGAAGTTATACTTGCAATGCAACTCACCTGAAGTGTTAATGTATCTTCATCAAGGGAGTTGGAATCTATATTTATTGATTAAATCAAAACGTTAATTCAAAGACAAAAACTAAATACAACAGCTTTGCATAATACTTTTAGTCTAAAGGCTGTATTCAGTTACCTGTTGGGCTTAGATCACATTTGCAAAATAGTTCTAGTAAGATTGTTCCAGTTATTAAAACACCATTACAACAGCAGTTTATACCATTAATTCTTCTCTTAAATGCAGAATTCATTTTACTACAAGCCAGTTGGAACAAGTATCCCTAACACTGCTATTTAAGCTGTTAATGATTCATTATTATAGCCATTTCAGAAATTATTTTCCAGCTATTTCTTCTCTTTTTTCCTTGCGTGAAAAATAGCAAACGCTTTGTACTGTCCAGAGGTGGTAGAACTAATTGTCACTGGTGCACTAATTAATCCACTCAAAATACTCAGGAGAACTCCTTCCTTGGGAAAGGGAGAAGCTGGGTCACACGCTGTATCAACATGACAAATATCAAAAGGATTTCATCAAAAACAGCATAGCGAAACACCATCCTAAGTCAGTGTTTAGGCACAGTAACTTTGACGTGATCTGATTCACTGAGACAGATAGGCAAAATTTGATCAAATCCTTACTAAAGGAATCAGGTCAATTGAAATTATTCACAGAACAACTGTATTCTTCTGTATTTCACTGAATTGAGAAGAGATCCCATTGTGGGTTTTTAAGATATGACAATTAAAAATAAAATGTTCTTTCATTCCTAAAAATGATCAGTAAGTACATTTGCCTAAACAAAACCTTTTCATTTCATGTTGCATCTTACCTCAAAATTGAAAACGTCAGCACTTGGAAAGTAGAAATATTTTTTACATCATTTCATTTAATTCTTACCTTTGTCTATGATTTTCTTCCTTCTGTTTTGCCAAACTCAAGATACCAGTTTATTCACAGCATCCTTCTGATTACAAGTGCAGCATAATTTGCTTTCTGAAATACAAACTTAAAATCAGCTGAGATCCAAAACCAGCTTACTGAGGAGGGATCAGTGATAGATCAGGCAATATCCAACTTTCTACCACTGTGCTCCCTTTCAGCAGAGCGAAGAGTTTTTCCACCTGGTGCAACCCAGGAAAAGGCTCCAGGTACATCTTTTCCTGACACAGCCCAAGAAGGAAACAACTTCTGACACTGCAGAGAGTTTTTCCTTGTCTGAGTTATCCCTTGGAGCCTAAGCCAAATTTTTAATAAAATGAGATTGCAAAATAAAAAAAAATAATAACTAAAAAAACACATCTCTGTTATCCCAAATAAGAAACAACAGTGTTTAGTAAAACTTGAAAGCCTTGGGGAAATAAAATAGATTTCTGCCAAAACAACTCAACTCTGGCAATCAACCAAAGTTCTGTTAAAGAAAACAAACAACACCAAAAAAAGAAAGCCCCACAATAACAAAACCCAAACAAATTAACAAAATAATTAAAGAACACAGGAAAAACACTGCTGTCTCCTCCTTTCAAACAGGTTCAAAGGTAGAACAAAGGCAAACCTATAATCTCAGAAATAGATTCTCCTTCAGGGAAATTTTGCAGGAACACAAGGAAGCAAGGTTCTGTGTAGTTTTTGTGTGCCTACACACACACAAAAGAATTTACGACTTTCAGTCTTTAGCAAACAATCTCTCATGTGGATAAGCAGGACCATAAAACCTCCCTAGTCACAGAAGTAATCAGTCATAGGTGCTTTTTCCCCTCATCATCTTACTTTTTAAAAGCAAGTGTAGATTATTATTATGTCCAGTCATACGTGTTTAATGCCTCAAACAATTATTTTCCTGAAAAACAAAGCAGAAATAGTTTTCTTCATAGATAAGAAGGTATAGTAGTATACTTGTCAAATACAAGTCCACCAAAGCCCATGTAATTTCCTACCATATTCCCCATTGTAACAAAAACATTGTAATAAGTCAATCAACTAATGCAGAGCTCTGAGAAGAGAGACAGAAGAGCCCAGAGGATGCACTGACTGACCATAGGGCAGCTCATGCTGACGGCTTGTGGCATCACAGTTCCAGGGGAAAACACATTATCCCTGCAGGGACAGAAGCAAAGCCATCCCAGCTCCAAGCCAGGGCCTCCAATGCAACCTGCAGCAGCAGTGTCCATGTCCACAGTTCCCTCTTTGGCCTCTTGCAATCCCAACAATTTCTTCAACACCTTGCAAGTCAGAATCAGGAGGGTGCCACCATGCCCCCACTGGTGTAAAAGATAATTTGTACACCAACAGCATACACAGCACACTTTGAGACTAAACTTATAGCACCCTGTAACTGAATCACATTCCTAAGGAGACCATATGGCATTCTCTTTGCTAATGTTCCCTCAGTACTTCTCTGGAAAAAGTGCCCATGGCTCAGGATTGAAAAGAAAACATTGACAAAGTGTCTTATCTGCACAGTATTAATACGGGGGAAAAAATCAAATTTCACCTCCCACAGTTTTGAATACTATGTTTGGATAACAGCAAATACTTTCTCATCAAGCCTGCACAGTCTGAAAGAACAGACATGCTGCTGTCCTTGTTTCCCCCTGTACAACTAACCCAGACTTGCATGAAGCTGGACTGTTGCTGGCAATGCAGAGCCTGCAGCCATCCTCTTGCCCCACAATCTCTCTAATACCATTGCCAAAGCTTCTTCCAGCCCAAGCTGACATTTAGGGATGTCATTGGGGCCCTTTTTCTACTCTGGCACCTTACAGTAATGCCACTTTTCTGTTCTCTTTTAAATCACACCTATCTCTAACTTGCCTTTTCAGGATCATTAGCAGCAAAATTGCCAATATAGAGCATTCTGTCTCAGTTGTCTTGCCAAGGGCATGCTCATTTGTGTTGACTCCATTCCTGCATTATTGGAGCTTCATATATCTCCAATGCATCACCTCATTTGGAGCACATGCAGACAGTCCTTATTGTGGGCTCTGGCTTGTTGAAATACTTCCAATGCATGACTTTATTTGCCCTCTTGAGTCTGACAGCAGGCCATGGTTGTCATTTGCTCTTTGCTCATGTGGATTCACCTTTCACATGGCTGATTCACATTCCATGTGGTGTCATACACTAAATTTTTAATTCTCACTTTTAATGCCACAGTAGGTTATCACTAGGTGTCATAGAAGCTAGTTTCAAGTTAACAGGGGTACAAACCTGTCCTACCGTATGCAGCTTCTGAGCCAAGCCCTTCTTTAAGAACTTAGTAACTCTCTTCCATTAGGCAGCAGCTCCAAGGCTTTACTTTTCAGACCTTGATTAGCTGTTCATTAACATGGCAAAGTCCAAGTCATTCAGCACAAAAATGTTGTTTTGATCTTACATGTCAAACTGAGAAGAAATCATTTCCCACATTGTGAAGGCTCTTTGAAAACAGCAGCACTGAACAACCACTAAATCACAGTCAACAGAGGCTTTACAGGAAACATTTCTGTACATGAACACAATGCTGAAGGATAATGGAACTCCACAGAGCCAACAAATTCTGCAGAGGTAAGAGATGTTTTACCTAGACAAATAAATGCTGCCAGAATACCATTTTGAAAGAGAAAACAGAACCCCCCCCACCCCCAATAATACAGCACAGAGACTACAGCAATGCAGGGATCCTTGATGTGACACAAAATGAGAAGGCAGGATGGCTGTGCAGTGCTGCACCACTGCAACACAATGCCATGCATGTCACTGCATTGCAACACAGAAGACACAGTCCCTGGTGCTACACCACCAAAACCAACCTGACCCAGCTGATTGCCACCTCCTCATGAAAGGCTGCACACAGCCCCAGAGAAGCATTCTGCGGAACCGCTGGACAAATAACTTCAATATTTCTCTGTAAGTGAGGGAAACCAACATTTTTTCCTGCCATGCTGCTAGCCAACCTGAGTTCTGATAGCCATAATGCTGCAAGGAGAGATAACTCTCCCTAGTGAATAGCCAGGAAGAAGAGGAAGCTCCCACAATCAAGCAGTTGTCAATGTCTGATGTTAATCAGAGAGAGAGATTTTATAATGCAGTGTTTGAAGTCATGAAACAAGAGACAATGAAAAATGGTTTTAAGGAGTAAGGACTCCAGAAAACACTACTTCCCTGTTCATCCTGATACAATTCAGTAAGATGCTAGCTTAGACTGCTGTTCCTCATTTTTACTACTCTGAATTTAAATATGCTACGCAAAACCCATAATCTAACCATTTTCTATTTAAATTATTTAGAGAAAAACAAAAAATCAAGGGAACACATGAACTGACTTCATGAATCAGTATTCTAGACTGGTCCATAATAATTTTTCTCTTAAAAAAATCCCCAAATATCAGTGGCAATCTTATTTTTTCCACTGTGTTCCCTCAAAAAAAAAAAAATCACTTGTGTCGTAATTCAGCATTTCCTCATGAAAAGCAAACTTGAGAGCTTAAGTTTTCCCTCCTGTGCTTGCCTTGCCTCATTAACTCATCTCTCTTAGCTGTCAGTGAAGGCTTAACTTAGCAATTTTCTCTGAGAACTCTTACTATCACTTGATGTTTTATTCGCTTCCTACAAAGTATACTCTTAAAGTATATTTTTTATTCACAATGTTCCAGTACTTTTGCAGCTTTGTTACATTTTCTCCCTTGCGTGATGCATCCTTCTTCTCAACACCTCTCTCAACTGGGAAAGAGATCTAAAGCTGAAGGGAAAGCAGCATTTTGCAAAGAGTCTAGAGTGACTGGGGATGCCTTGGGGGAAATTAAATGAGTTTCTCCAATGATCAAATAATACCACACTAGTTATAGTTGCCCAGTGCAAAGCAGTTGGATTTTCCCTGATGAGCATTTGCTTTGCTGCAGCCTTTTTTGCACAGTATCTCAGTGTGAGGAGCTGCACAGGGATCCATCTGTGGCAGCAGAAAGAGGGAGCACATGCTTAGAGGGAGCTGCAGACCACTGGTTTTGTCTGGGCTTCAGCACTACTGCAAAGAGCACTATGCTTAAATGAATCCAGGAACAGCAACTTGGCAGAAAGCTGCTGAAATTCCCCAAAATTTCAAGAAACAAGGTGCTCACTGTAAAACTGATGAGGGTATCGCTCAAACTTAAAAACCCATGTGGACTGGCCCCTGGGTGTAAAAAACATGAGCTATTTTCTGCATTACAAGGTTGTTCTCTTATTTTGCTTTCCCTAATCTCCCATGAAGGCTGGGTCACACTGTGCTAATTGCTGTATAGAAATCTCAGCACAGAAATTGTCCCTCTTCTAAACAAGTCACACTCCTGGTTGCCTCAGTACCACAGGCAAACATGAGCCCAGTTGGCAGCACAAAAACCAACATACAGTGAAACCTAGTGGCTACCCACACCACCCGCAGAGGGTTGGATGATTCCACACAGTATCATCTGGAAAGTGTTAACACTAAAATACATAAAGTGACTCCTTAATTTTAATGAAAGAAATGGCATGTGGATTTTAGAAATCTTAGTGACCCTGCCATTATCTAGGTTTAAGTTGTTACCTAATGTATTGAGTTTTCAAGAATAAAAATTTCATGACTGCTATATTCTACTGTAGGTTGCAACCCTGGAAAGGGTGCAGGGAGGAATGAAGAACCACACAAAAACTTAAAGATTAAAAAAAAAAAGGCACGAAAAGTGGGAAAACATCCCACACCCATGCAAACATTCTTTTTACTTTAGGAGCAGAGGATGCTGTTTTGCAGATATCTCTCTTCTTTTATGAAGCAGGCAACAGACCCACTCAATAATCTTTTAGACAGTAAAAACAGCAGCTGTCTTACTTTTTGAAGCAGTTGAGGTGTAATGTATCTGCTGTTATGATAGTCCATGCCTGTTTCTTGAAAAAATGAAAAATCAGAAAGCAAAATGGAAAGGGAAAGTTTCTGCTTGAGGCAAGCTGCTTTCCTGAGGCTAGGAGGAACAATGCCTAGGCTTAAAGCCCCCCAAAAGCTGGACACTGCTTAGCTGCTTTGTGGTCACGAGCTCATAGCAGTGTTAAAAGAAGTCACTTGAAGGTTTTTGAAGGAAATCAAAGAAGTCTTTTTCCCTTTTTCCAAAGGGAAAAAGAAATAACATGGAGAAGGATGAGGAGTAGGCAGGAGCTGGAGGATAAAGGGCAGTAGGTCTCAAGCAAGTTCTCTGCAGTTGATTAACCTCACCCACACACAACCCTTCCAGCCAACATCCACACAACAAATGGCAATCTTCCTATCAGTATAAAAGTTATGCTTTCAGGTACAAGCATGGCTCCTGATGCATGCAGTGACAGTTTCTTCACCTACTCTCAGCTTCAACATGCTGGAGGGAGCCTCCCCAACTTCCACCCAAACTCAGTCAGACTTCAGGATATGTAGAAAAAAATTAAACACTAATGCAAAGAAAAGTGCTCAGATACCCCATAAGATATTGAGAATAAAACCCACTCAAGCTCTAGACCAAAGGCGACACATATGCTTATGGAACTGCATTTACACATCCTCCCGTCCAGTGATGAACTTTCAGAACAAGGGAATTCCCATTCTTTTGACAACCTCAGTTTTGCAGTTTGGGTTTTGGGTGAGCTCTCTACCAGTTTGTTAGAGAAGCCATAGTCAATATTAACTTGTTCAAGCTATTACAGCAGTTATTTTTCCTCAGAAAGCTACCTAACTTGATGTATCTATCCAAACATTGGACTTACTCCTACCTTTTAATACCTCATTATAGTTGTTGGTCTTTCAGCAAGACGTTTGCCAGAACAACGAATGCAGTTTCTGCAACATCATTCTTTTCATTAGCTAACATAAGGTGCTATGAGACACAGTCAGCAGCAGCACATACTCAAAAGCAGCTGTAATACGTATCCAGGTTTTAAGGAACAATGCAAGGTTCTGACTTGTAATTCTTTTTCCTTGTAATTCTTTATTCCTCTAAACACCCAGAGCCACAGCAGCCACTTCACATTCACTACTGCCCACTTCAAAAAGCAAAGGAAACCAACGGCTAACACCCACAATTTCAAACCAAACAGGTCCCCAGAGGCAGGCAAAACTAAGCACACCAGGTGGTAGACACAGCTTTTTGCTCTCCATAAGCTTGCTCCTCAAACACCCAGACTTGTTCAATGCCCCAAGAATTAATCAGATTCTTAAGCATGCTCATATATAGCACAGAGGTGGTTGAGAAGAAATTAATTTGGTCTGTGGTATTCACAGAAGGAAAACCTTGCACTGTAATAGCCTCTCATTACATATAAGGGCATGGGGTGAATCTGCCACCTAATGACCCTTTTTACTTGTTAATGGTAGCAGGTGAGGCAGCCCTGAGGTGCTGTTGCTCTCAAACACATACTCACCACCTCTACTGCATCCCAGCAGTGTTTTTTGCCATGGCTTTTGCTATCCAGCAGCTACAAATCACTGAAAATCACTAGGATTTCCTTGCAGGATTTAGGGATTCTCCAAACTAAACAGCTCCTAGGACAAGCCAAACCTTGGTCAAACAAAAAGCATCTGAAGTATACATGCACCCTTGTAGAAAACAGCCTCAGTAAGCTAAATTTACATATTTCAAAAACTTCAAGTCAAAAAAAAAAACCCTTCTAACTTAACACTATCAGCTGCATTAGAGGGCACGGACTTGTGTCACAGGGCAGACTTTTACCCTTGTGGCTTTGGAAGCAGAGAGAGATGCATTCAGGGAATCCCACAATCTGAATAATTATCCCCAGTGTGGGGACTGGGACGTGATATAACGTCTTTCTCAAAACATCCAGCTAACAGAGTGCTGTTCAGGAAGTGCTTCCAGTATTTTGTTACTGCTGTTGAGAGACTCAGATTTATAATAAACACTGGTTAGAGGGAACACTGATTTTGCTTATCTCACTAAAGAGCCCCTCCATAAATTTGGAATTAATCACCTCTCTGCACTTTATGTACAAACAGGATCCCACATTACTACCAAGAGGAATAGTGAATATGTGCAGTGGCTCACTTGCAAAGAGTCAGAATACCAATTCAGCTGGCTTTGTTAAGGAAACCACTATCTAGTATACCAGCAGGGCAGACTGGGAAAGGCTTTAATGAAACAAGGCAGGAGCTTCTGATAAATATATTCCTCACTGTCTCAGTCTGATTAATATCTTTCAGTTTGCACTTACCTAGATAACCTGGTATCTGGTGAACACTGGGTGTAAGTATGCCTTGAGGTCACTTGAGCAATGAAGCAGTCCCAAATTGTACTGTTGAAATCTTACTAACCTTTTCCAGCATTCTGTGTCTAATAGATGCCAGTTCGAGGTTTCATGTTCTTTGAACCAACAATCTGTTAGGGAGTCCCTCAAGACTTCCAGATATTTTTAATTTTTTTTTTCCAAGGACTGAATTCTTACTTGCTATCAATAAAATTATGGGAAGTTAGTATTATTACAATAAATGGACACTAGGTAGAGCTCTAGGGGCATTGCAAGGCCACACATGCTCCTGTGCCAGAGAGAGATATCTCCAGGTCTTTGGCTGCTTCTCCTTAACCTTGCCCAGGCTGTCAGTCACTACATTAAGAGCACTTACATATAGAAACATCCTGTGCTCAAAAAAAAAAAAACCAAACCCCACATATCGCCCACAGATTGCCCCAGTCACTGCTTTCTCCAGACAGAGGGACCCAAAAGATCATCAAAATAGGCTCAAGAGCATTGCTACAGCAAGTAAAGGAAAGCACAAATCCTCTTGCTGCTGCAAAAATGTTTCACTGAGTCTGGACCTTCAGAAAATGGCAATGGCTCACAAAGTAACTCAACAGGAGCTACAGAGGCATGCAGGAATACTGTGAGGAAAAAGCAGTGTTCAATGGCCCAGCACACAGAGCAGGCTACAGGCACAGCAAGCTGGTTTTGGACCCAAATCCAAGGACAGCAGGGACAGTTGTTAGACACTATATTTGCTCTTCTTTAAAAGGGGCTCTCACAAAAAAATTATTTTGTGCTAAGGTCACAACGTATTTAAGTGAACAACACATACATTCTTTAGAAATAATTAACGTATGCTTCACATCATGTGAATTAACATTCATCAGTGTTTGTGGTGATGCTTGTAAAGCATTTAGAGAACTTTCTACAGGGCTGCAGAGCAATACCAGTAACTTTCATCCTTGCACTATGAAAAGCCAAATGCCCATCACTAAATTGAACAGCAACTTGATGCAGACAGTGAAGATATAACCTTACTGAGAAGTTCAAGCCACAAATCTTAAAACAGTTTCATCTTACAGACTGCTACCCACATTTCCACAAGGATTAAAAAAGGCAGGACAACAAGGAATAGCAAGCCCACCGAAGGATGCAGTGCACGGCCTCTCCTGAACACACTGCCACACAAACTGACTGCAGTTAAGGAGGTTAAGCCCACAAGGGCAGATACAGAGCTGCACTTTTCTACTAATCAGCCCCATGTGCCCCAACAGCTCCAGCACAGTCAAATCTCTCAGGCTATTCATGGAAAGCTGGAAATGAAAACAAATTGCCCAAAAGATAGGGGGAAATTTTTTTTCTCACTTGCTCAGAGCTCCAAATACTTGCTTTTAATCCTCCCTCTTGGGCTGGGTTATGTTTCCAACCACTGTCACCTCTGCACACCCTGTGTCAGGGATTTGGCAGAGGGATTTCCATCCCAGCATCCCCAGCCACTTCACTGTTGATCCCATTTCTCAGCTGTTCCTTACTGTCCAGCCTGACCACTTCAGCTCAAAAACAGCAGCCAGCTCCCCTACCTCCGGACTGTTTTTCTGCTTTTGCCAGTTTTTTTTGGTTTTTTTTTTTTTTTTTGCAGTCTTCACAGGTTTTCCCCACTGACCTTTCTTGCTCTTCTCTGATTCAAAGGCACAAAATCTGCCTAATGAACATGAGCAGAGTCAAGAGCCAAAATCAGTAGCTTTGTTCTGAAAAGAACATTGATATGAGAAACTCCCAGAGTACTCAGACCCTCAGGCTACATTTCTGACAGCTGCTGTCAGAAAACCTGCTCTGTGTTTTATGGAAAGCCTGTTCTGCTGTACAGAAAGACCCCCAACAGTAAAACAGCTTTAAAAACTCAGGCTCCCACAGCAGGTACGGGCTGGTCACACATGACCACAAGCTGCTAGGTGAGCATCTCTAGACATACTACAAGAAGTTGTGTTAGTTTTTTCTGGCTCCATTTTCTCCAAGCTGAAGGTAAATACATGTCTTGGTACAATACAAACTTCAGAGGGGCTGAAGACCACTGATGATCTTCAAGTCACACAGCCCTTACTGAAGCAACGCCCTCCACGTGTTTGTTCCAGGTAAGGAAGCCCCACACGGCCCACGTCACCACCAGGACATGGATGTATGTCTGACTGCAGGAGATGCTGGTTCTGTTCCAAATAAAGCATTCTTTTCAAGTTAAAAACCTCTGCTTCAAGGAACTCAGATTTCATTTTTCTTTTCATGGCAGCTCATACCTGAGGATAAGAAACTAAGCAAGTATATTTTCCACTTTTTAAGTTACAACAAACCAGCCTTTAAAACTTTTCTTTTCAAAAGCCATTCTGATGCACTAGGTAGTTTTCTTTTGTCTGTAACACAAAAGTCTTCAAGTTTAGTTATGTCAGTATATCACTACAGAGAGAAAGGCTTGAATGTAACAAAGACTCTAATCTTCTTCACTCATATCCAGCAATTAGCAGATGTTAAAAACAGCCTCATTTCTGAGTGAGCCTTTCCACACTTATATTCACATGCAGGAATTAATTTGGAAACTTAAACTTAGTACAGCCTCATGGTTCTTCATATGGTCTTGCACATTTGTAGGTAAACATTGAGATAAAGTGTGTGGACTTAAGGTTATGGAATAGAGATGACATTGTTGAGAGAGAGACTGAACTAGAAGTAACTTTTAATAAGTATTAAAATACAGCTCTGTAAAAAGATTAGATATTTTAGAGAATGAGAACTGTGAAAGATGTACTGTAGTAGGACAACATGGGGAAAAATATAGGTCATTGGTGTTAGAAGTAATAGTAGTATTGTGTGGTAAAAGTTAATAGGTTGAACAACATTTATAAGCTACTTTAACTAGGAAATGGGTTAGATTCTGATTGAATAACTTTGAGCTTCATATTTCTTGTGTCTCATAATTCATTAAGACTAATAATAGCATAAAATCTTGTAAAATGCTTCTCAGTGACCCTCTTTCTGGTAAAGTTGAAAAAATTAATGAAATGGTGCTTCCATTGTGAAGGAAGCAATGTGAAGGAAGGTTGTGAGGAAGTAATAACTATCTATTGAGCAGTGAGAAGGCCTCAAAGTATTTTTGTTCAGTGCTAAGAGGAAGCAAGACCCTAAGAAATTAATTCTTCTATAAGGAAGAAGCAGTCGAGACTTCTGCCTGCATCACTAGCTCGACTCAGACAGAGGCCAATATTATCTTACTGCATGACAGCAGGTAGGCTTTCGGGGACATGATCAGGCACAAGATGTCCAAACATCCCAGAGACCTTTGTAAAATCCTTAAGGCTCTGATCAGAACTAATTCTTACAATGTTTCAAAACAAGAACTAAAGAATTTGCTATCTTGAGTTCAAAAGCAGTTTCCAACTATAGATAATAGTTCTGTGTTCATCTTCCCTCTGTAAGACCTAGTTAAACTCAATCTATACAGTGCTTTTACCATAAACTGAAAAAACACCCCCACCAGGCCACTCCCTGCACAACACTCTTGGATTAACATATTTAAACAACCTACCAACCTCTCTACTTCCTCAGTCGTACCTAAAAGAGGGAACTCCATTCACAAAAAAGAGAGAAATTACTCTATTAACATGTCAAAAAAGACATTATCTACCAAAAAAAGAAAAAGTAAGGAAAAACCCATAATTTACAAACTTGCTGATATAGAAATTGACCAAGACACAAACTCTGGTTCAAAAGAAGAATTTAACCCATCACATCCTAGCCCCATAAACACAAAACATAAACCAAATTCAGTTCCTCCTACTCCTATCTCAGAAAATAATTTCAAAATTAATTTAATTAGTTTAATTAATTAAATTAAGATTAGATGCAAACTCATACAAGACTTTAATTTACCATACAGAAAACTCCTTACTATACCAGTTAAATATAAGAAAAATACTAATCCTCAATAAAAACCTATATCACATTATAATATTAGAGTTTAAAAAAATATTGAAAACAACTTGAACTCCCCATATTTTAATAATGTAATAAGAAATATATGATTCTTACACCCTAACACCTTCAAACTACCTTAATATTTCATTCATCATTTTAACAAACTCACAATATATTCTGTAAAATTTAAAATAACAAAACCATCTTAACAAATCAATAGAAAAATATACTAGAAGTCCTAATACCCAACTAACAATCAATCAACTAGAGATCCTCCAAACAATAAAACAAAAACCAAACTAAATCCCTTTCTAAAACAATAATAAAAGACATGAAAAACACAACACACAAAACTCTTTTAACTATAAAACCTACAAAAACCCATAAAAATACCTATTCTCTAATTCAACAAACCAAAACTAAAAATCATAGTACCTTATTTAAATCACTCAACACAAACAGTTCAAAAACAAGGTCCTAATATAAATAATACATCCTCATTTAATTAAAAACAATACCTTTTCAAATACAAATAAACAAAAAAGTCATTTTAACTACACCAAACCAACCACCACCAATACCACAAATAGTCTCTACTTACAATAAACTAAACACTCCACAACATATTGCAACTATACAAACTAACACCCTAAGAAAAGAATCTAAAAAACCCCAAAATTTGTTATAAAATAAAATTTAAAACAACTATTAAAACCCAGATCAAAATTATTTTAAAAACCCTCGCTGCTTGACAAGTAAAACCCACTAAAAATATTATAACTAGAAAACACTTAGTCATTAAAAAACTATTATGAAACAAAAACCCCCAAAACTACCTAATATTTATCCTTTATACAGAAAAGGGACATTATACTAATCACTACCATTCCAAAATTAACATAAACGAGAACCCTCTATAATAAAATTTCAAAAAAACCACAGAACACCACCACATAACAAAATCATAACTCAAATCACAAACACTCAAACAACCCAAACCAAATACTACCCAAACTTTGTCCCCAAAACCACAATATAAACTGACAACTTCTAAATTAACATAGCTTTTAAAAATTTTTTATCATAAATTTACACCCACAAGAGTAATTAATACTCCACAACAAAACCAAAACTTTTTATTTATAAACAGAAACAAAAACATAACTCTTAAATTTTCAGTTCTTTCAACTATTATTTCAATAACTATAACAAAAAGCTAATAGCTTCAACTCTTACTTACTATACTCCGACAACAATTCAACCAAAAATGCTAATAACTACTACATTACCAATTCAACAGTAGGGTACTTTTTTACAAATAAAAAGTTCTTTGGTAGTGTTTGAATCACTTTTGAGGCTTTCACACCTGCATTTTAAGGAGTAATTGTGACAAGAGGGCTATTTGCCAAGTTACAAGCCCAGACACAACTTTTATACAGTAAAAGCTAAATAGCCTTTGCATGATCTAGGGAAATGTCAGAAAACATGTTATTTTTGAAAGTTGGTGACCTAAGATAGTTATTCACCAAGGACAGCAAAGGAAGAGAAAATACAGTTTTGAAGGACAGTACGTTTGTATGTATTTATTCTTGAAAATATGGAATGAGGAAAGGGCGTCATGGGCCAAAAGGCAGCAGCAAATAAAACCTGCAAGGGCTGACACAGACACTGGCAAAGCATTGCTGACATCTAGTGCTACACCACAGCTTGTCAGCACTGCACACACACTGCAGAAGCACCTGTTGCCTTCTAATCCAAAAAGAGAGCTCAAAGCTAT
Source organism: Irena cyanogastra (assembly GCA_013397155.1). Classification (NCBI taxonomy): domain Eukaryota; kingdom Metazoa; phylum Chordata; class Aves; order Passeriformes; family Irenidae; genus Irena; species Irena cyanogastra. The sequence continues at coordinate 3,738,455 of VWZV01006847.1, read as the reverse complement.
ATTTGAGACAACACTAAAATAAAATTTTACTAATCAGGACTTTTCCTATTTTGGCACAGATTGGAAGCATTGTTTCATAGCCATGCACTACAAAGGACATATAGTACTCACCAGTATACGGAAATCTTTGCTTCAACACGATGCTGTCTCACTTGATGTTGTTTCAGCATAAAAGCAGGCAGCAGCTTGCTCATAGTCCTGAACCCTAATTTGGCCTGTGCTTGACCTTCCTCTACAGGTTCCTACAGGAACACAAGAGCCATGAAGGAGGTGACAAAGTGCAGGCAAATCCTGCCAGATCGAAGCCAGGATTCTGACACAGCATCTGTCACAGTTGAGACAGCCACCATACAATTTCAGAAAGCTTCAACACCATACCTCAACACAAATCTTCAGGTGTCTGCCCATACAGAGTAACACCATGTCACTTGAGAAGGCTGCAAGCATTTGCCCTTGCTCTTCAACCCAACCTTTTATGCCCTCATGTTCATGCATTGCACCTCTGTGCCCTTTGGTGGTTGGTCAGCACACCTGGGCACTCCATGGCTCATTGCTTTCAATGCTGCTCACCTGCTTTGCACAGCTTTACCCATTGGGGATGAAGCTCAGCCACAGCCCCACTCCCAATCACCCACAAACTCTGTCCCTACAGGATTTGAATCCTCAGCTTACCTAATCGAACCGCATCACTCCCACTGACAGCACTGGGACAGGATTTCACTCCAGGACTTCAAAGCAGATCCGAGCTTAGATGAGGGCAGCGTCCATCAGGACACTGATGTGATGCTCCAGGCTCTACTCTTCTGCAGTTTCAAACAGCAAAACAAGTAACACAAGAGAGTTTTGCCCCCCAAAACCCCATACGTGCCCTCAGAGACAGCCATTCCTGTCGTTCCACAGCCCAGCCCGCAGCTCCCCTCAGCCTGGGGGAAAACAAACGCCCCATGAGCCGGGCTCCAAGGGGTAAAACAAACTCTGCATGAGCCAGGCTCCAAGGCTGTAGTGCAGGCAGAGACCTGAGCATCGGCAAACTTTAAAGCCACCTCGGGGCCCGCAGGTATGTGCCCTGCAGAACGGAGCGGCTGCGGGAGTCCGGTCAGCTCAGCGCAGCCCCAGCCGCTTCCCACACGCACACAGCCCTCACAGGCAGGGCCTAAAGCACGGCCTGCCTCACCCGCAGCTGAGCTACGCCTACTCGGCAGCCAAGATGTGTGCTAATGGCTTTACAAACGCTTCCACGGGTGTTAGTGTCTTTGAAATGCGTCCTAATGTCTCTACCAACTTCAAGCCACAGGTTTGTTACAGCACCCAGTCTGACTCTGAAACAGACAAATGGGTCGGAGCAAGCCTGAGGTCCTGAACTCTGGGGGAAATGACAGAAACTTCGAGAGAGAAAACCCTGCGGGCGTGTGCCGCGCTCCCTCCCTTTACTTGAATAAAGTTGCAGGTGTACGGAAAATCACGCTATGAAAAGCCAGTGGCCATAAAGGAGACAGAGGAGCCCGCGAGGTTTTGAAGGACACAGCCCTTTTACCCTGAACTCCCGGCTGCACGTCGCCCTCTTCCTTTCCCCATCGGCTGAGGCACCAGGAAGGTGCAGCTTTCCAAACGGCCTACCACATATTCCCCCTTGTATATGTAATAATTTCCCCCAAAGTTCAGAAGATCAGGTTTGTGTGGGCCCATTTGTCTGTTTCAGAGTCAGACTGTCTGGGTTCTGTAACAAATGCGTGGCTTGAAGTTGGTAGGGACATTAGGAAGCATGTCAAAGGCATTAACACCCATACACTCACTCGTGGAATTGTTTGTAAAGACGTAATCACACATCTTTCCTATCATCAGCACAGAGAGCCAGCGGCCCCCAGGACTGGGAACAACCCTCAGGCGAAAGGAGAGCTCCACAACCTCCAGGTCAGCCTCTGACAAGACTTTTTTCAGTGTTTTTTAGCCCACCTTTGAGATTGCTAACTTCTCAGCAGTAATTTCCCTATCAACCAGAAAAAAAAAAAAATCCTCCCAGTCATTAGTTACTAAGCATTGCAAAGCTTTGCATAGGTAGCTAAGTGCTAACTTTAGTCAATTTTGGTTTAGGTTTTAAGTTTAACCATCCCCTCCCCTAACCACCATGTCTAAAACAGCAATAGCACTCAAAAGCCATGACAATCCATTGCCAAAGAAAAATCCATACCCACTGTCTATATTTTGTAGTTTTGTCAATCCCCTTTTTCTCTATTCCAGAGGAAACCGATAGCCAGCACAGAAAATAGCAGGGGTCTCATACACTGATGAAAACCACTAAAGCTTGACCAGCAAAGGCACAGGTGAATACTGCCTTCAGAGACCTCAGTAACTACATTTGAAGCTTGAAGGTGCAGGGCTAAGTAAAACTATTTCATTTTTAATCACTCAAAAATATATCTATCTTCAAATGCCCAACATGCCACCATTTTAAAGTTTCATTTTGGCTGAGAGGAAAAAAAAATAATAATAAAAAGAAGCAGCTGTGCTGAAACACTGAGCTTACAGCTCCCTCCAGAGTTTCTGCTGCTGCAGCCAGCTTGGAAACGCTGCTGCAAGTGCTGGTGGAGCTGTAACTCCCTCAAATTTTCATCAGGAAGAGGAAATTTTCCCCAGTAATTCCCAGCCACTGTGACAATAAGACTCCCACTGCCCCAGACTTTCACTGCTGGGAACAAAGCTCCTGCTAATCTATGTCAGTCACACATTGCACTAAACATCCACCCCTGGGAAAGTGCTCCTGCATATTAGTGGTAATTAATAATTAGCCTCAAGAGTATTTACCACAAACCCACTGATAGAAGAGCTCTATCACTTGCCACATCTGGTGAGATAATCCTGTTATGTATAGATTGGTTTCTCTAAAAGACATTTATAAAGCCAACAGAAAAGCAGTAGTAAACCTGTCTTGGTCAGGTTTAATGCACTGTCTCCAGCATTTATTGAGGCAGAGCAGCTCTCCTTATTGTTGGCAGTATCTCAGCTGCTGCCTCCAAAGAAAATAGCTGTAGATCTCCCATTGGGGGAGAGAAATTCATGGAGGTTTTCAGCAGTTGTTGTCTATTCAGGAAGGTTTTCACCAGCCAACTCAGGAAACCCCTTTGTCCTCACCTCTTTGTACACAATACACAGAGTGTGTCTAACACCGTGGGAGCTCCACCAAATAGTCTTACTATTGACAAGCCAGAATTTTAACCTTATTTAACCAAAACTCCACTTAAACTAAGTGCTGTACAAAGGACTGACAAGTGTTGTCCTTTCCTCGCCAGGTAATTGGAACAGTGACTTTAGGATGTCTTACCTGGCAGCTGAAAACATCCCACAGCTAAAACACAAATACACAGCATTTTCCAAAGGCTCTTGAAGGATGCAGAGCCCAGATCATGCATCCAAGTGGGGAAAAAAAAAAAAAACAAAAAAACAAAACCCAAACAGATAAATCATCACTAGCAGCAGTGCCAGAAAGTGCAAGAGGATCTGGGAGGCTCCAAGGCCTCCCCACTGCACTGGCAGGCAAGAAAAATGCAAGATAGTGTCTGCCCAAAAGCCCCAATTATTCTCTGTGTGTAAGAAAGCTGCATGATATATTGCCCATGTTTAGGGTTGCACAAGCCTGAATCGCTGTTAATATGTTTGGAAAGAATGTGCCAGTGGTAGAACTCAACAGTGTCTGTTGGAGAATTTAGCTCCTGCTGAACGAAACACAGGGAAAGAGAAAAAACCCTGAAGCAAGAAAAGAATCTCAAGAGGGTCACTGGAAGTGCTGGAACCAGACAAGCTGAGAGGCACTGAGCCAAAATAGGACCAGAATTTCTGTTACTCCACTGTTATGCTGGTGTGCTATATTGTTATATAGCAACTCTTCTTTTTGTTGAACTTCTTTTATTTCAATGCACTTTTCTTTAAGGGAGAATATCCAGTTTCCTGCAAATTAATTCCTCTTCTTCAGCCTGGTTCTCTCTCCCTGCCCTTTCTTAAATTCATTGTCCATTCCACCTTGGGTTCTACATAGATATTTTAATTTAAGCAAAGCTAACATAATTAAGGACTAAAAGTGGAACCTTCCTTTCCTGGTGGCAATAAAGTTTTCATTATCAATACCTCCTGGTTCACTTCATGGGCTTCCCTGGCTGTCCTTCTGACTGCTCTAACACATAGGCCAGCAGCTTTTGCACAGGTACCAGGTGAGGTGGAAGCCTTCAAAGTGAAAAAAGACTCAATAGAGAAGTGCAAATCAAGGGCATACTCAGGACTTCTCTGTCTTTGCTATTGTCCTAGAGGCACACTGGTCTTCGAAAATCAAACAATTCATCATTTTACTTCTCCAGGCAGAGTTTTAATAGTGTTAATACATAGGTGCTTCTGGTCATGCCCCAAGCAAGTGGATGTGGAAGCTGAGCTGTGACAAAGTCTGGCTGGTTATCAGCCTGCAGCAAGACATCACCATTCCAGGGAAAAGACTTGTAGCCTCCTTGCTCCAAATGTTGGGGTACCAACATTAAAAACGGACCCAAAAATCTCCCAGGCAGGGTAAGAAGCTGTGAGTTCCAGCTGATTAAATGCCAATGTGTGGATCCAGTCAGTGGGCCAAATTCTGTAGGACTCCTGACTGAGGGGAAGTGCTGCATTGGTGCATTTTCTTTGTAGCTATTCCAGTTTTGTTTCTTTCTTTTGAGAAGTAATTTTGCAAAATTAGTACTTGAGCATGGTACCTATTTGACAGCTTCCCATCTGCTGGCCCAATTTATATCCACTGAAACCGCTAAGAAATCAAGTTTTTATTGCCAACCACATTGCAGTTTATATAGCTGGGGAAAAATGGGCTGAACCCAGTTCCTTCTTATGCTTTAGCCACCAAAAAGCGTGCACTAACACCAATCCTTTACTGCCATCCAGGGCTGCCCTTCAGATACTCTGCACAACACACAGGTGGATTTATTTGCTCTGTTCAAGGTCAAGAAAGTGTATAGATGGCCAGAGGAAAATGTGTATGTGGCAGGTATTTTACAGTTCTTATTCTAGATTCTATTTACCCTCAGATCTTGTGCTGGCCTAAACCCACAAAGTGCAGTTACATTTAGAGGAAGCCTACATTTGGGGATGGCAAGAAGGATGTAAAGTAGAAGCAAAAACAGCAGAGCAGCAACAGGAGACAAGGAAAATGTCTGATACTAAAGGTGAGACTTTTAAATGGCTCTCTAGACACTTCATTGTTAAGGAAACTTCCCTGTCCAAGCATCCAGGACCACTCTGACTGTCTCTCTTGCACTGAAGCCCCTTCACAGGTACACCCCACACTCACACTGGGTTCCCTTATGGGCTTGGACCCAGGTTTCCCATGGCAACCTCTTATTCTCAAACATTCAAATTCTTAAAATAATTTAATCTTGGTGCAATGACCAAATAAGTAAATAACAGCTCCAGCTGGTTTCTTTGAGGAGGGACCCCAAAAAAGGAACCCTTCGGCTTTTACCCCCTCACAGTCTGGGCACAAAAGTCTGGGGCCCTCCGCTCCTGCTGTCTCCCCGAGTGCCCGGTCCCCTGGCCAGGCCACAGGTCCCTGGGCCCTCATTACACAGAGGGTCAGCAGGTCACAGCCTCTGGCCCTGGGCTCCCACAGAGCTCAACTTGCAGTTGCCCTTGACCTACCTGCACTGAAAGGATTCTTTAACATCCATTCCCCTCCCAAAGCCCCAGACTTTCCTCCACACAGAAGAGGCACCTCTCTCCCTAAAAATGAGCCAAACTGAGGAGGCCAGAAGAGGAGAAAATTAGTAATTTACATGTCTGATAGGTAGTACTGTAACATTCAGCATCTGCCAGGCATCAGTCATGCTGTGCACAGAGGCAGTGGAACACAAACCCAAGAGCTGTGCTAGCAGGGACTCACAAGTAGGTCTTTGCACTTAAAGAGATTAATAGGTTTGATTGTCACACAGGGCCATACCCCAACAGCCTCAACTCTGTGTCCATCCTTGTCACAGCATATGTCACAGTTGAGACAGCCACAATACACAGAGTATCATCATACAATTTCAGAAGGCTTGAAGCATTCCCCCATACAGAGTAACACCATACCTCATCAGAAGGCTTCAGGTATCTCCCCACACAGAGTAACACCGTATCACTTCAGAAGGCGGCAAGTATCAGCTCTTCTTGTTCTTCAGCCCAACCTTTTATGCCTTCATGTTCATGCATTGCACCTCTGTGCCCTCTGTTCCCTTTGGTGATTGGTCAGTGCACCTGGGCACTCCATGGCTCATTGCTTTCAATGCTGCTCACCTGCTTTGCACAGCTGTACCCACTGGGGATGAGGCTCGGCCACAGCCCCACTCCCAATCACCATGAACTGTGTGCCTACACGTCCTGGATGGGATGTCCTTGTATGTGGGCTCTGTGCAGTTCCCCAGCTCCTTTCCACATCTCCCCACATGGCATTTTCTTAGTCTAAGGCAGTTCTCAGCTGCATCAGCTCCCTGAGATATTTCACTGTGCAGCTGTTCAAACACACATGTGTGTGAAAGGAAGGAGAGAACAGAGAGACAGTAACCCCCAGGCAGGCAATACCCCTGACAAGTGGTATAAGCAGGCAACAAAGGAGTGTGATTCCTTCTTCAGTTTAAACCAACACAGAAATGGGTATTTCTTTACAAGATTCTTCAGTGCATAACCACTATTTATTTTTTAAATTCAAAACACAAAAACCCCTAGATCCTCGCAATACTGTGTTTTTTTCCAGTTACAGCCTCATCCTATCATTTCTTCCAGTTCTGGAGCATGGGAAGGAAGGCTGCACAGAACCATGGGACAGTACTGAAGACTACTGAACACATTTAGAAAGCTTTTGGTAGACAAGCAAGACAACACAGTAAAAAAAAAAAGAAAAAATTCCCAATATAATCCCCCCTCTGAACCAAAGTAACTTAAAAGTGAAGCACTAAGGCCGTTCCTGCATGCTTTTGGAATTTGGGACCTGATGTTGGATGCAAAAGGACTTGTAATCAACAACATATACAGCCTGTTGTGGCCCTGTTAAGGGCTTTCCGGGATGAGTTTAAAGGATTGTGGAATTTCTTTTTTTATTTTATAGAGATGATTCTTCTATACCCAGCAGGTGTTCCCAACAAACAATGGCAATGAATGCTGTTACAAAAATATGGTGGTAAAGCAAACCTGGTAAATCCAAGGGGAATCCATTATAGAGTGAACAGAAAAAAGGAGAAATAAAGATGGAAAGAAAGAAGGGTTCATCATCAGTGCAGGTAATAGTCAAGTAAACTTTTTCTCAACAATCTTCTTGTATTTAAAAGAAACCAATTATACTTGCAAGTCACTTGCAGAAAATTTTAATAATTTGCCAAACGTACATCTATTAGAATGACCCTAAATATCGCTAATAATTAAGTTACAAAAGTTGGTAGATAGCACAGTACAATGTTCTATAAAATAAACATGGGTAATATTAATAATACTCCCTGTGGTCCAGAAATGTCAGAAAATAGCAAATGAAATTACAAACACATACAGATCAGAGGAGATTGAGGGGCAGCTTTAGACACTTGGATCAAAGAAACTGAGACTAGACTAGACACATTCATTCATCAACATAATGAATGTAGAACTTTCAATCTCAAAAACTATTAACAACACAGCATCAGGTGCAATTTCACATGGTTTCATCGACTTTCCAGTACAGTTCCCAGAGGATTAAAGTGCCTTTGTGCACTGTAGTTTCATTTAGTCAGGTGCAACACACATTGTGTTTGGAAGTTACTTTCTTTTTTAAAAAGTGACCTATGAAATAAAATAACTGCTTGAACCAACATACATAATTCAAACTAAGGTGTTTTGAAGTACCTTTGTTCTGACCTTGCTACTAAATGTCATGCAACAAATTAAACCCCAAATCCACAAGGCCCACCTCCACTAAACAAGACCAGATTAAAAGGTATTTATTGTTTTCTGCAGTACAACCCTTAGTTTGCTTATTTTCGCCTTTCAAACACATTTGCCCTTTGGATGACAATTTTCTACTGCAGCTTCCATTTACAGATGGCTGTGAACATGAAAAGCAGACACGATTTGGCCCGTGGCTAAGGTGATGAATGCACATTCCCAGATAACATCCTGGTTTAACCCCATGAATAAGCACAACACATTCTCTCTGGGACACCTCAAGACCTGCAGCCTTTGGATCTTACCCATAGCCATTCTCTGTGCTACAGCATGGACCCAGTGTCCTGCTCAGGGCTCCTCAGGAATTCTCACTGCTCTCTGCTGTGCTACATCCTTGAACCCAAACCTCCACCTGAACTGCAGTGAGGGCAGGAAAACCCCAGAGAGTTCAGCAGTCACTCACCTTGCCCCCAGAACGAGCTCTCCAACTCAGGACTAAAGAACTCACACAAAGCCTACGATCCAGTCTCCCATCAGATCGTGCTGTCCACCAGCAGCCACTCCTGCTCTTGTAGGGGAGAGTGTATTCCCACAGAATTGAGGCATCTTACGGTGTTCTTCAACAGTGGCACTTTGAGAGGAGTTAAGGGGTGTGAGCTTTTTAGGAAATACAAATTTCCATCATGATGGCACCTGTGGCAAGGGCACTCAGAAGGAAACTGCATGTAGGGGAAAAAAAACCCAAAAGAAATTCGGAGAATGAGCAACTAATCCTAACTTTAAACAGCAAGTGTGGATGTGAGTCTCCACTCTTCCAGTGTCTTCCTACATTTGATTGTGCTGCACATCATGAAGGGAGCAAGTCACTCCAATGATTTTAGGTTCATAATGAAAACACTCCTGCAGACCTTACATGGCCAGCGCAGGTGACCTCACTCCTTCTCCACTGCTGCTCTTACACCTGAGAAGGCCCACTTTAAACTCTGCACCATCCAGACTGGCATCAGGAGCTCTCTGCAGGTGAGGAAGCTTTACTGGGGTTCTAGACTTGTAGCATGTTAACATTACTTACAATATTACATGCATTAAAGTATTTTAAGAACATATGCACTCTGTTAATCAAATTAATGGAAAATAGTGATTTCCTAATCTACTCAGTACTTTTAGAAATTCTCCATGAAACTGTGAGATTATGGAAAAGAATGCTCTGGTTATGTATTACAGTAGAAAAAAAAAAAAAAACAGTACAAGTTTCATCAGAATCACAAATACCAGTAAAGTCTCCAGTTCAGTTCATAAAACAAATTGTTTAAATTAAGTATTTCATAGTGGTATAGTAACTTCCAATGCAATTTATGCAACAAATTTCACTCATATTGAAAAATACATTTGTAAATGCTTTTCATAAAACTTTATACAACTCAAGTTCTCCTCAGGTAAGCCTGAGCACAGTTCTCACATGACCTAGGCAGAAGCCTATACTCTCAGAGTCCATGAGGACAATGCTGCGTGAGTTCTTCCCTTCTGAGAGTCGGCTCTGCTAAACCCAACTCTTATTGCTTAAAATCATCAGTTTCCTCAGCAGGCCTAGCACCCAGCTACACCACACTAGTCTGGGGCAGCAACCCACTGTTTTATGGGACAGAAACACCTACAATCCTTGTGACCATGCCTATAAAGATTTCCATGTAATGGTTGCCTGTCCTGTATATTTTGTCCAGAGAACAAAAGGGGCATTGCTGAGAGGGAGGGGGATCAATTATTAAGAGTCTCCCATTGTCTCCCTCTTCATCTTCTGATTAATTACATATTCTGTTTAATGATTTCTGTGAACACATTTCCAACTGCAACTGAAAACAATTGGCACAGACACAAGACACTAGACAGACCGAGTCTAAAATCTGCAAGAACAGTGTGAATATAAGGCCTCTGCAGGCTCGAACTCACAGCTGGTACTATGCCTAAACATCTCCACAGCAAGCTTTATTTACAGAATTTCCAATGAAAAATAGTGTTACTTCTCAAGCTACATTTTAAATTATCAGAAATACATTCATAATAACTACTGGTACAAAAACCATGATAAAATTTTTTTATTCAAAATATTCTGACAGGTTGACAATATTCCAGGCGTGTTACAAATACTGCCATAGCCAACAAAACAATCAATACTTAAAGAGCATTCAAACACCGAGGACATGTATCTTAAAGCAGAGACATAAGAGTGCATGGTACTAAGTGCATACTAATAATTTTCCATAACTGACTTGAGGAAAATGCCTCATTTCTCTGGTACAAAATGGAGTAAAACCCAGAAGAGATGAATTAGAGAGGACAAAAATGATGATGTTAAAATGGTTTTGCCCATATTTTTCTATAAAACCTTGTACCTTTATCATACAAGGCTACTACCAGTCTGGACTACTCTAGTGTTAACTATTTAAGGGATAGAATAACAAAACCATAACAGAGAAACCAGTGACAAAGCAAACAAAACCACAAACTCTTTCTAGAATATGGCTTAAATTAATTCACGGAGAGTTGGGAATATATTAACTATAAGGTGCAAGAGAAATACCAGGTAGGGAAAAAAATCCCTCTCTTCCTGGCACTTTCCCCCTCAGACTTCACTGTTTTTCACATAAAATTTTCAGACACTGGTCTCATCCTTCCTGCAAGCCCCTTTTTCCATACTTCTAAAACATCGTGTTACTAAAAGGTTGGATTAATTATTGAATGTATTGGCCAATATGAGTTCTAAAGTTTAAACCATGCAATTCTACACATAGTAATACCCTGTTTCTCCCAATTAACCCAAGTTGTCAAATAGAGCTAAAAATTCAGCTTTATTTAAAACATCATATTTGCTTCAAAAAGTATGAATCTCTTTGTCATGTAGAAAACAGATGTCCAATGAAGAACTTGTCAAGATGTGTACACAGCTGAGTGCATAGTGCAGAACATCATACAGAGAGAGCAGCAAGGCCACAGGGTCACTAAGTCCACAGGAAAAAGTTGTATACTTCCAATGACCAAATCCATTCTAAAACATTTTCATCCTGGAAATGCTTTAAGCATTGAAATCTTGCTCTAGGGATAGCAAGACTCCTCCATTGCCACTTTTCATACAGCTCACTGTAATATGCATGGCAGCACAGCCACCTACACAGCACACAGAAGAGACACACCAAGATCACTTTGGATACGTCATCCTGATCTGAAGTATTCCATACAAATGAATTTTTCTTGTGAAAAGGAAGGAAACAGGACAGCTTTCAAATTACACAGCTTGCCTGTGTGTCATTAAAGAAACCTGCAGTGTCTGCAGCCCAGGACGGGAGAGCCACAGCTCCACTGGCACAGGCGGTGGCACAGCTGGTGGCTCCAAGGCTGAGCGGTCTCGCAGGAGGCTCCTCCGCCTCTATTGCTTGTGGTTCCAGTCAGTGCCCCCCAGCAGCTGAAGCATCCAATGCTCACTGCAAAAATGCACGTGGCTTACAGCCAGCAGAGCTCTGAATGCTCACCCAAAACACTTGTTTCCCCATTCTACTGGTTTGCTTTTTAAAGCAACGTTGTTGGACAAGGGCCATGAGAACAACAGAGTGAGACATTTTCCTTAATCAAAGCATCAGACACTCCATTAACAGACTGACATAGTCTCCTAAACCAAATTAGTTCCTGGAACATCTTGCATTTACCTTCTTTCGCTCGTTCTTAGGAACAAACAGCTTCTCTAGAAGTTGTGCAGTTTAAGCCTGTTATGGTATTGTACTCCAGCATTTTCTTAGCACCTCAACACAAATTACATGGTAGCTCATCTGTGATGAACATCGGCTACAGACATCCACAAAGGGGGAAGGGCTGAAAGAACAACAATATTGTCCCGTGACATGGAAAAGCACTTTGGGATGCACTGGCTTCAGGTGAGACTGCTGACTCAGAATGGGCTTTCTCTCCAAGCAGAGTTACTCCAGTTATTCAAATACAGTAAACACAAGGGCAGTACTGAGGACATCAATTCTGCACCTCACAACTTTCAGTCAATTTTCTAAACACCTCTTAATGGAGATGCGGCTCAGTGTCAAGGCTAAATGGGCAAAAATGTCATCTATGCTAAAGTCATTAGAGGAACTAACATAACCCTTGCTTCTGGTAGTCCTTGGACTTAAGCCCACCACATATATTCCATTCTATTAATTTATCTATCCTGCTTTATCTCAAGTATCTTCATCCTTTCACACTTCTTAATTAACTATCAATATTTTTCCTGAGTGAAATTATAAAAAGTTAAACCCTTCTACCAAAAGTACAAAGACAAATAAAATATAGAACAATACAAACCCAGTTATACAGCATTACAAGTGCAGAAATTCTTCATGTTGTTGCTCTTTATCATTGGCCCCAATAAAAAACATAGCAAAGAATTTAGTTATCCAAAATATTTTGCAGTACTGTGATTAGATTCTTCAGACCATAAATATAGCCCTCATCCTTTGTGTTGCTAGGAAACACATGAGCAAAATCGATCATTCGGACTTCGACATTTGCACTTTCCTTGGTCTCTGCTGGCATGTGATAGAAAACTTTTTCCAGTTGGGGTAGAACATTTCCATTCAGGTGCTCCTGCGTGATGCATGTGCTGGTTTTCCACACATTGTCTTGCTCTGAGTTTTCAACTTTTAGCGAGAGCTGACTGTGGTGCCTCTTCGAGCACGCCTTTTTGTGAAGTGCGTAAAATTTAGACAAGCCTTTACCTACAGAGGTTTCAATTTTTCCATTCTCTGTAGAATTTATTACATGAATATTATTGTTATACTCCAATACATCTCCACCTGATAACAGGCCTTTGGGTACTCTTCTCTTCTCTGCCAAGGTGACGTCACTCAGCCGCACGGTTGTCGCTTGACACGAACCTTCATAGACAAATAGCAATGAGCTTGCGTAGAAGTTGAGTTGTGTCTGGCCCTCAAACCACTCCAAAATCTTTTCAACCTTCTGAATGCTGGCAGCTACCACATCTTTTCTCAAGCAGTACCCACTGTGGAAAAACTTTGAGATGCCTGCAAGAAATACACACATATTAGGATTATTTTGACTTCTGAACGGAAAACAAACTTTTTCTTTTGGGATGAGAATAGTTCTTATCCGCAGTTTAGGCACCATTCATGTAGTTTCTGTTCAGGCAATTACTAACTAAACCCAAAGTGAACCTAAGAACTCTGAGACCTTCAGTCATGTCACTTGCTGTGTAATACTACAGCTTGGGCTTGGATTGTAAGTAGAAGTAAATGTAGCAAGCACACAGTAAAAGAACATGGTTCCTGCTCCCAGGTCAGCTGAACAAGTGCCTGGACAGTTTTGGGCAGGGACCCATTAAATTCTCCATGCATAAACAGGCTGAAGCAGCTTGTTATTATGAGAGTGTTTGTGTGTATACCTTCTGTATCTTGCTGGGGGACAGATGAGCAGGTGTTAATTAATAACTAGTTTGCAATCATTATCACCAAATAGCCCCATTATGGCAGCATTTTTATTAATTGTTAATGTAGAGCAACATGTGGATTGACTTCAACTGATATTCTTTGAATTGAAAGATGCTTTTGTAGTAGGTTTCTAACAAGAAAATACATTTAGACAGTCACAGAAAACAACCAGAGACAAAAAAAATGTATTTATAATAAAAACATGTAATACTTTTACAAGATTTCTATTTCACTATAGTTCCAAAGCTGCAAAGAAGTTCAATTCTAGAATTCTCTCCCTCTTAGTAGTAAAAGGGACATGAAGACAAAATTCCTGTAAGTCTGCACTGCTGTTACAGCCAACTGCACATTTAATTTCAGGTTGACAGGCAGCTCAAATACTACAGGGAACAGCCAAAGACCCATCTGACATGAGGACAAAAAAGGACTTTTAAAACGGGAACAGAATATCCCAGAGTACTTTTTCCACACAGTTCTATAAATCAGTATTGAAATGAAACAATCCAAGCACACCCAATTCCCTCACTTACCGTCCTTTACTGTTTCCTTGGTCAAGCTCCTCCCGTAGTGCTGGTTTTGTGTCTCATAGCTGTCCGAAGACACGTGGTACACCTGAAACAGGCAAGGAGGGGACTCCCTATGTATTTGAAGCACCAGTATTTCTGCCAGAGCAAGAGACACCTCACAAACATGCCACAAAACATTCAACCCTCACAGTTTTAAAGTTTCTTGCAGTGCCCAGCAAAAGAAGTGCTCTCCAAAACTCCCCCTTCAGGCGCTGGGCTCCAAGCTACAGCCTTCCTGTGCTAGAGACACATCCTGGTGGTGGCAAAAAGGAATGTACCCAATACAGGGAGCTTTTTTATAAGGCCTTGCAAACCACAACTGAGACCTCAAACGATCAGACTCCTAGCTGTGTTACTGTGGATGTTAAATCAGTAAGACAACACAGCAAAAATTTCCACGCAATTATTTTGAATTCTTAAAATTATAAAACTACTTAGCACAAAAGCAAAACAGTAAGAATTACTGTATGTGACCACCAAGGCCCAGCTCCATAAGACCCATCTGCAACTGTCAGCACAAATGAGGCGGCACTAAATAAATGACAGCAGCCAAGCAAAAGCTGGTTCCAGCATCAACAGCAGTACTTCAACTCTCATCTGAAAGGGAGGCAACTCACATGGGTACAGTTTTGTCCATATCAGGAATTGTACAAGCTTAAGAACTTAATTCAAAACTGCTTCACATATAGACATATTTTCTCTCCCACTGAAATATTTCCATAGCAGAAATGTGCGAGGAAGCAAGGCCCAAGTATAATTTGTTTATGAGAGTGCAGACAATTTTTATTTGCAGAAATAATGGTGTTACCAAGCAGGCAGCTGTCTCTGGCAGGAACTTGGTGCCTGGCACTTGTTCAGACCACCCATCCCTGTGGCATCCACCCCATACACAGCCCTGCCCTCCCTTCACCGCTGCAGAGAGGATCCCACTGCATGAGTCAGGGTGCACTGCTGAAGTGCCTGCTCCTCATCCCTCCTCTGGGGCCTTATTCGTGCTGAAGCCAACCAATAAAGTCCACAACAGTGAAACAGCAGCAATAAAGATTACAGGAGGATTAAATAAAGAAAATAGAATTCCCTGTTTTCATTATAGCCCATCACCCCAGAATGTCTTTCCCTCATCCAAACAACAATAAATCCAGAGTGATTACACAGATCCCCACCTCCTGTTTTGCAAAATAGCTGAGAGGAAC
This sequence comes from Irena cyanogastra, assembly GCA_013397155.1. Taxonomy (NCBI): domain Eukaryota; kingdom Metazoa; phylum Chordata; class Aves; order Passeriformes; family Irenidae; genus Irena; species Irena cyanogastra. The sequence continues at coordinate 3,723,299 of VWZV01006847.1, read as the reverse complement.
AGTCTTAAATAGCTTTTATTTTGACAAAAAGATAGAAGTAATTAAACTCAGTCCTTGAGGAACTTAAATCATAATGTGTAGAAACTGATTTTAAGTCACCAACCATGAACTGAAGGGGCAGTAAACAGTTCTCATTATTCTAAAAAGTTAAAGAGCTGTAAGTCTAAATGTTTGAACTCAGTAGCAGAGACACTTCACATTGTTATGATACTTGGAGAAACTGAGGCCTCCATGTCTATGAAATGAAGAAGGCCATAGCAGAGATGAGTGATTCTAAAACTGCGTATGACAACTGTGATTTTGGTTTCACAAGAACAACAATTTTTCTCTACTTTTTTTTGCTGTTTTTTTTTACAAAGCACATGAAAGTACAGCATACAACACAGAAACCCAAAGATTACTTATGTAAACACTTCAGGTACCAAAGTAACCTTCAAAAACATAGCAAAAGTTTCATAACTTTCTGAAGAGCTACAAGTTAAAGGCAGTTAAATAAAGAATAATACTGCTTAGAAAGAGAATCAAGAGTCTGATGACTACACCTAAGTTTTCACTAGCTGTGCCTCCATTTTAATGATATTAAGAATTCTCATATAGTTGGACAAGGGGCAGCTTTCTGCAGACATCAGCACTGCAGCAGTACCTGACCAAATCATCTTGTTTATCAGAACCTTATCTCTTCCCCTAGGAGCTACAGTTTTTCTGACATGGGCACTAGCTCAAAACATGCTGATTAAGATCTGCAAGCTCATTTTGTTTTCCAAAGAAACGCTGGAGCAGCACATCAGACCCTGTGCTTCTGAGCTGGGTTTCCCAAGAAGCCACTCCACCTCTTCTCATAATTTGAACAAAATCATTCCCCAAATGTCTTTCTATATGGCTTAGGAACACAGGCAGATGTGCATGCTGCATTAACAGCACGTTTTTAGCTATACAAAACAGTCAGTGACTGAGCACAAGTCCCAGAGCCACAGGATGAGTGCAATGTATGTGTTTAACTGCCTTGTGCACTCAGAAGGCCCTCAGTCACCAAGAGGCTTGGCTGCAGCCAGTGGCATTAAAGGACAGCAGATGTGCATAAGCACAAAAATCCTCTCTGATCACCACCTTGAGACTTTGCACAACTGCAGGAAGAGACTGGTTGAACATTCCCAGAAAACCTCACTCAGACACAGATACATTCTGAAAGGGAGCTGAAAGCCAAGCTCAAACAGAAACAATCTCTGACCAGCCCTTGCTCCACCCTACCCACCCAAACACAGGGGTGGCTGTGCTGGAGGAGCAGGAAGCTAAAATCAACTTCTTATTGGACAGACCTCTTGCTCTACCGTGCTTTTGTTCACATGGCCACCACCAATCAGCTGCTATTAACTCTTCCCAAAATGACATTTAGCCTTTGAACCAAGCTTTTTCTGCATGCCTGTTGTTGCAGCTGTCTGTACTAGCCCATTTCTGTCAGAACGACAAGTCAAGTCAGATCTGTAACCTTAACAGCAGCCAAGAAATTCTTAGATAGGAAAATCTCACTTCTTGTCCACCTGCCACAGCTTGTTGTGTGTTTGCTCTGTATCCACTGGCAGGTTTCTTGCAGAGTGCAAGACAAAGAAAACTCTCTCTGTGAGCTGCAAAACACTGCTTTCAAGAGACCTCCTGCTTCATCAGTCATTTTTCTATATTCTTACTGTGCAAGATAGAGCTGTTGTCAGCACTCAGCTGCTACCCAAGCTGGAGCCACAAGCTGAAAATGGGGGTAAGCAGGTGGCACCCTGCGAAAGGCCTCTCTCTCTCCGGGGCCCCCCTGCGTGGGGAAACCCCCTGCAAAGGGTCTATGCTAGAATTGAGAGACAAACGGGATCTTTTTCGGTCTTCAGGTTGCTGTTTATTTCTTATCTTATCAAAACTCCTCCACACAGCCCGCACCAGGCTTAGCGTGGTGGAGAGTACAGCGAAAAAGGTCGCAAGATGTGCAGTTTCAAGGTCTTTTAAAGCCATCTTGTCCAATTAACTCTAAAAACGTACTGTATTTCAACTTCTCTGCCAATAACTAACTAACTTTCTGACATGTAACATCTGCATCGTCACTTCTCCAAACCAATCACCCAGTGCCACTAATACTACAGAAAATGGAGTAAATGAAGAAGAAGAAGAAGGCAGGGCAACACCCAAAATCCTCCATTTTGCCCTCCATCTACCCCCATACTAAAAACCTAAAAGTCTAAATTTTTCACCCAGTGATAACTACACTACAGTTTACCCTATACATTCACAGATTGTACATCATCCCAAAGCCTAGGGAGTTTTCTCCACGGACAGAAGTTAAAGGCACGGCTCTCAAGAGGATCAGGAGGATCAGGGTTTGTCAGAACAGACAGAGAAACATTCCCTGTGCCCTGGGTTCCAACAGCACCCCAAGTCATCTAGGTCCATCCAACACCAGCATCCATTCCCCAGGGACCCTCCTGGTGCCAGGCCAAGACCCACACCCATGCCTGGGCACCTTCTGCCTGTACCCCACCACTGTCCCAATATAAACACATCTTTCATTCATGCTCAAGTAACCCAGGTTTCTCTGCAGGCCCTTCATCCTGCCATGGTGCAAGACTTCAAAAGTTTTAACAAGCCTGATTTTTTCTTTTCAAAAAGAAAATAAAGCAAGATTTGAAGAAAAAAATAACAAAGGGACAATTTTTGTTAAAAAACATTCTCTTATTTGATATCTCTGCTTTATAGTAATGCTCTCACATTACCACTGCTGCTGAGAACATGCCCAATTACCCAAATCCATTCCTAATTTTTAATCATTCCCTAATTTTTACTTTTTTTAACTTAATTTATTGTAGCTAGACCAGAGGTGATGAAAGTACACACATCCCTGCTTGCTGCTGCCTTGAAAATTCAGCACAAGAAGGATGCATCCTTGTTCCCTCATTTCCAAGACTATAGTTAGATATTACTCTGCCCATTTTGCTTCTTTGTTCCTCTGGACTACTTTGACTGAGTGCTTCATATGACTAAGTGCATTCCCAAATGCTCTGACAGTCAATATACAGTTTTAGTCCTTACATAAATAAGCTGTAGAATGAAATTATGCTGAAATTTATCCAGTGAAAAAGCAGACTATTAATCTCCTAAATAAAAGAAACAACAATACTGCAATTAAATCCTGAACTATCGTAAAAATAGCTTAATACAGTAATTTTAGACTCCCAGAACTTCCACAAAGCATAAAAGAATAAACTTCTTTTATGTAATAAAAGACCACCTGCTCCAGCTTGGAAGATTTTTTTTTTCAAGGCTTTCAGTTGGTTTCTTGGGCTTAGGGTTTCATTTATTTATTTATGGTTTAGTGGATTTTTTGTTTTCTTTTAGGTTTTGCTTTGCTTTATCTTCCTGTTTTCTTAAACATCAAAGCTTGAATTAGACTTATAAATGTAAAAACTCCAGTTCTGTTAATTTTTCAGTCTAGAAGAATCTGAACAGTAGAGGCAAAATTTAATACTCTTATGCCTTCCCTCCTAAATGTTGTTACTAGCAGCTCAGAGCTTGTGAAAATTACCACAATACTAGAAAGAGTTCATAAAAACCTCATAAAATAGAGTCAGTTACAGTCAATTTGAAAATATCCTGCAGAATCATGTGCTGTAGATTAGAAAATTCACTAGCTGTAAAACCAGCTTTGATTATTATACATTACTGCCTGCATGTTCATAGGCACAAGCAATAGAAGTCAATGATGGATTATAAGGGTAAAATTATATAATCACCAGTTTGTGCTTTAAAAAAGCGTTTCAGAAATATTCTGGGTTAAGTGAAATTGCAATCGATGTCCTGGAAACAAAAGAAAATCTGCAGAATCTGGGAACTGTGGATTCCAAAAGGACCGTGAATCTGAAATGAGAGCACAGCCCACACATTGTGCTTGTAGTCAACAACATGCAGAATGCTCTGTATTTAACATTGCCTGTGCTGCAAAGAAATTTCTTACCTGTTTCTATGTCTGCTACTGAAACCGTATTACAAATGTGTATTTTTGCTATTGCAACAGTACCTGAGACTTCCAACTTCCATATAAACTCTAACTACTTTCAGAACAAATCATGTCCACTCTGACAGAATCCCAGAATAATCTGGTTTCAAAGGGACCCAGTTCCAATCCCCTGCCATGGGCAGGGACATGTTTCACTAAACCAGATTGCTCCATGTCCCGTCCAACCTAGCCTTGGACACTCCAGGGATCCATAGGCATCTGTTAAAGAAAGGAACTTCTCCACTAAGTTCAGAATTATGTTTTTAAACAATGTTATTAAAATAACTATGCTTTCTAAATGTATTTCCATGCATTTATTCTGTCTATTCAGTGTGTTAAGCTAAATACAGATCAAATGGCAGAACTGCGTAATGCTGGGCTAGATAGGAGACTCTTATTTTTAAGGACACACCATACATATTTTATATAGGAACAGATGACTGCTTGTTTCCCAATGCGTAAGAAAAAGCTGTTTCAATAGCCCTTTGAGTGAAAATACACTATTAATAGATTTTGGGGTAAAACCCCCACCTATAACACTTTTTTGCTTGTATCTCTTCATGACAACTTATACCGTGGGTGCTTTAGAAAAAGTGTAGCTACGTTCTCTGTTTTTCCTGGCCCTCTTCCTTCTTGGTCTTGTAAAAATTTACCACACAAGCCCATCTCCCTGGTAAAAAAACACTGAATGGAGAGATCAACACCAAATCCCTGTACTTCCTCGTTACATCATGTTTTGTCCAGCAAACAGGAACAACTTTCATCCAGCACGTGAGCTGTTTCAGGCACTACATATCCGTGTAAAAGTGTTTTATAGTATGGCCAGAATGTTGCAAAAATAAAGCAAGTACAGAGAACGCCCCATAACCAAGGGGCAGAGAACATGCCTTGTGAGTTCAGACTTTGCCAAGTGCTGTGTGAGGGCAGGAGGAACCTTCTCATTTATCTTCAGGAAACAACTTCCAACATGAAATTGGGTGCCAAAGGCAAAAATCCAAACCTTATCTAGTTAAACACTGGATGGAAAACTGCACTACTTGGGAGAATCATCATTATACATCCAGTCTGAATTAGAGGACTGAAAAAATTCTGCAACAGGACAAAGACACAAGTAAGTGACAATGTTAGAAACAATAGTCACAAGCATACCACAGAAGCAATCAATCATTCCTTTAGTACTGTCATGACACATAGGACATGAAGCACATTGTTTTACAAATGAGATAAGAAAGGTCACATAATGACATCAACCAAATCCAAAACTATAATCTCTAACCTTCCTTTTCTATCCGAACTGGCTGGTTTTTGACTTAACTCCCACATTCTTGCTCATAGGCTTACGTAATTACTACTCATGATCACTATAATTTATATAGCAGCTTATCTCAAGGCAGAGTTAAGGGCTGGGAGGCTGGGCAGTTCTGCACAAAACATTACAGAGATATTAGAATTATCTTGAACAATGGTGCAATCTGGCTGCTATTACTATTGAACAGCAAAGGGGAAGCTTATCAAAGTCTCCAGCCATTTACGCATATTGATGCAGAGTTTGAAGAGCCCTGGCTTTGTGTATGAGAAGAAAAACAAAAATCTCACATCAAAAAGAAAACTGTTCCTGTATCTATCATTGCAGAAAAAAACTACTTTTGAATTCCATCAGGAGCTCAGTAACATCAACACATTTCTCTTACTGAGCCGCAAATGTTCTGTACAACTTTTCTTTACACTGAAGTTTTAAAGAAGCCAATACACACATATTGACCCTTAGTATTTCTAAGGGTACTAAGAGTTAATAGGGACATCTGCACACCCAACTAACCTTCCCCTGACAGCCCTTCTTTGAGTGTGTAAATATCAAAAGAAGTTTCCTTCCGATAGAAAGATTTTTAAAATGTAAAACTTAAGCAGCTGTTCATGGCTAGATGCATCACCTCTGAGAGCTTACTTACTCTTCCCTAAATAGAAAAAATATGTAAAATTATTTCCATTTAAAAACAGAGTATAAAGATGAAAAATGTGGAGGATACATTGTTAGAAAGACTGGTTCAGTATGTAAATCTCTGATATAAGCCTGAAAGAAAACAAACACACAAAAATCCACTTAATAATAATATCTATTATGATGGTGAAGAATTAATTGCAACTATATTCAGTTTTAAATACCTAGCCCCTCTCTTGTATACATATACAATGCCCAGGCTGCAAATAGCTTGCCCTAATGGACACAGCCAAGTTAAATACTTGGTTTTTTACCAGAGCACTGCTTTGGAACTGATTTCACACGATACCAGCACTACCAAGACACTCAGGTAACACTGTATTTATGTAAAACTCAAGAGGATTGCTGTTTGCGAGGAAAACCAGCTGCTGTACCTGGTGTGGGACAAGAGGCCTGAGCACAAACTGAAAGTGAAGACAAAACAAGTTCTTACCCTCATTCCAAGAACCAAAAAGCCAATCTCTTCCATCAGTGGGTACTTGCTGACCTGCTGCTGTATCTTCTCTGCTGAAGCATACGGGTCATAACTTTTTTGACCTATTTTTACATCCATTATGCAGGGCTTATTAAACTTACGGGTCACATCTTCCAGTTTTAGATATGTATCTGTCAAAAAAACAAAACTTTTGTTAAGAATGGTTAAAGCAAAATAATTACATAGCTTCTGCTGAGCACCTGTGGAGGAATGTGAATAGTTTAAGGCTTAATTTCACATTAATTCTTCAAGAGTCAAATTTGTCTCTGAATGCAGACTAAATCATGGTCACTGACACCCACAAATTCTATTGCTATGAAAATTTAAAAGCTTTCTTGTTTAGAAAATTGTATACAATTAACATGTGTTAAGCTAGCATTCAAATTCAAATTATTGCCCAGATAAAATCCCTGAGTAGCTTTTATTAAGTCATTAACATATCACAAAGAGCATTACTAACCAGATACAAATGCAGGTTTTTGCAGCTGTGTGGCTAGTTTTGCAATTCAGTTGGTCTCTTGTGGCATTTTAAAAATGAAGAGAACATTTCAGTCCTAGACTTCAGAGGCTGAAGTGCAGCTCATTCTGCTTCTTTTTATCCCAATCCTATCTACTCTTAAAAAACCAGCATGAGCAACAACTAGGCAGCCACACTCAGAAAACACATCAGCAGATGGCTCTTACACCTTTATACCAACTTTTCCACTGCTTTGTGAATAAATTCCAAATACCCACAATGTCAGTGAAGCTAAATTTCAAATCCAACCCATTTTAGATGAACTTAGGAAAACAACATTCCACCTCTTACCTCCATTTCCTTTGCAGTAGCACTGGGTATGTGATTTCAGCAGAATGGGAGTTATTTGACAAATTGTATTGATACTGGAAGTCCATAGTTTCTGTCACATTTCCTACATTCTCATTTACACTTCAAACATTTCACTCCTTTTAGCTAGCAATTTCATCCACTTAACTATTCTTTCAGTACAGAATGCTGATGCTTCTCCCTAAATATTTGTCTAAGGAAATAAATTATGTTCTTCACCTTACAAACCACAGTTCCTGCTTACCTGTCACATGGAAACTCAGAGACGGTCACAAATCAAATTGAGCGTAGACTAAGTTTTGTTTTTTCAGAAGTCACCTGTGATCACTTTAGTAACAATAGGAAATTACTGAGTTCACTGGTACTGGGTTGTATGGGCTGTGATCCCAGAGCCTGCAGAGCAGTGATTGCCAAGGGAAAGGTCAGGCTTCCAATATCAAGACTGAAGCAAACCTACAAATATATCTTCAATCTACATTTGAGAACACGATACACATCCACTCTGCTAAGCTCCATCATCTCCAACAGCTTTGATTTCTATCAAGACTACACAAAGCTCATTAGTACTACAGATAGCAGAGTTGGCAGTGCAGTGTTTTGGTTGAACTGTGGCCACAGCTTTCTATGAAGAGGACTCATGATAGTGCACAGCCTTTTCAAGAAGCAAAGCAAACAAAATAAAAGTTTCTCCTCCTTTAAACAGCTATTCCTACTGGCCATGTCTGAATGACTGGTGGTGACCTTCCAAAATCCAGCCCCACGGTGCACAGTGCTTTTGAATCCCCAAAGCAAATGAGTAATGTGTTGAATTACTGTCTCTTGATTAGATCACATATTTTCATATCTAAAGATCATACAGCAAATAGAAAAAAATTATTTGCAATTGAGAGAGAATATTAAGTGAGCTCCATGACACATTAAATTGTGAGGGAAGGAAAAAGACAGCTCTTGTAGAGCTATTTGAGTTAGTGCCAAACAGGAAAGCATGAAGGTAAATCTGAGCTAAGAAACTGCTGGTATTACCACAATCTTCCTTTCATTTCTTCCTGTAGATATTGCACCATGTCTTTGGGTACTGTCTTACTACTTCTTTATAAAACAAGTCTATCAAGTGATAGCATAAGCAGAAGAAGACAGTTATTTTAAAGGAGCACGGCATCTAGTTTGCTGCCCACGTATTCAAACAGACTCCATGGCATCCCTTTGTTTCTGTGTGTTCCAGAAGCAGTGTTCCAGTGTGAAGTAGAAAAGTCTCCAGAAGAAAATCTAGTTTCTAATACAACAATATCTGTTTTCTCTTGAAGAGACAATCTTCCAATTGTTCTACCAAAACACCCTTATCTTCCTGACTCCAAATGTTATATGAACACAAATTTTAAGACACTAGATCTGTGTTTCATTCAAATCAGTAACAGAGGATGACAAGCAGAACTGCCCACCATGGCACCTGCTGAAGTAAGTGCTTTGGGTGCTAAGGCACAGTGATGGGATCCAACCTCTGGAGAAACAGCAGCAGATTCCAGTTTGAATGCTTCCTCAGCCCCAGAGTATCCATCTTTCCTTTCTTCCACACCCACAAAGTGTTTCTTGCTTTGATCCCCTGGCTGGACATAACCATGTAACCAGCCCACTCCTCCATCAGGAGCTCTGGGGCAACATGCATCACACCCAGGTACTCAGGAAACCTTTGGTGTACAAACAGCCACATCCCATCTTCCCTGAGAGGAAGACTCCAAAGACCTAATCCAGCCACAAGACTGCAAACTGGAACCAGTTGTTAGAGCCAATGTCAGTGGGTTCCAATACTAGTCCAAAAAAACCCTATGGAGCTCATGACTGCCAAAAATTAGTCTCGAGAAAATGCTTCCAGGAGGTCTGGATTAAGAGATAAAATTAGACCAGTACCATTTGGTGCAGTAGGTGGTGACCAGACACCGAAGTATTTTGGCAGATATTCCCGCAGCTCCAGAAGAATGCTGTCGCAACAGTCGGAGTCATAAACCTGAAATAAAATAGGGAGGGTTGGAGAGATCATCATTTTAAACATTCATTTTTGCTGGTGGCGGGGTGAACAAGCAGCTGCATGGTACTCGATAGCTGGCTGGGGCTAAACCATGACAACTTCCAATTGTCCCATAATTATACTTTCTTACAGTCTTTGTTTTCATAAGTCTAAGATATTTACCTTACATTTAAAAAACATACAAAATGAAGATAATTATCACAGTCCAACATAAATAAGTAGCATCCTTTCTTTCAAATTTTAAAGTAGCAATGATGCATCAACCCTAAGCACAATTTAAGGCTTAACTTGACTAAAAATCTAAACTGTAATTGCTAACTTCAAAGCCTAGCTATTGAAAAAGGTGTTCTCACATTTGCATTCAAGACTGTATAGGATTACTGCATCATATTATATATCCAAATCTTTTAAATTTATATCAGGTTAAGTATAGAAGCTCAGACTAGACAGCACTTTCTCATCTTCTTCAAGACAATTCATGCTGTAGCTACAACACACAGACCATGCACAATTAGAATATATTTCTTTTCATTTGCTTTAACACTTTCAACATTTTTTTTAATTTCTGTAGGAAAAACATTAACAGTTTGGAAACAGCAGCTGGCTTATATTCCTGAAGGAAGAACTCTTTGCAGTTAAAATGAAGCTTTGGGTACTATTTGTTATGGAATTGCACGACTGTTACCAATTTATGGCATTGCTAAGAGGGTTTCAAAACCATTCCCTTGCCCAGATTCCGCCCATCCCTCCCAGTGATACAGTTCCACGTAGGGAATTGCTTATACCACGCTTCCATGCACTTTGTAGACTGAAAGATCTATATCCATACCAGTATAGGTTACAATGATTATTACTGCATTTAGGAGCCATCTCATCCCACTCCCCATAGAGATCTTCCAGTGGTGTCCTTCCCCTCAGCCCTGCCATGGCCACACAGCAATACCCATGGATGCTGCACAGTGACCTGGCATGCTCAGGGTTCTGCTGTCACTGCAGTGCAGCCACAGCCCACTGCAAAGCTGGCAGCAAGGCAAAAAAAACATCAGGGTGTTAACAGCTCTGCAGATTTGGCTCAGCTCATTGTGTCAGGCCACATTTAACCACAGTGGGGGATACCTGGCAATAGCAGCTACAGAGGGGAGGTAATGCAAAATACATGCCTGTAGTATTATGTTAATACAGCTAGGAAGAAAAAAAATGGACCTGAAGTACAGATACTATTTTACAGCATTGAGGCAAGCCTTGGCTATCCTCACCAGTGCCAGTAACTCAAGACAGCACCTCATGCAGCAGTGGTGTTAAAATTAGTTAATGTTAGGCTTCACTGCAAAAATCTCAAACTAGGTAAACTCAAATCACCAGTATGCTTCTATCAGAGGGACTTCTCCACAGCTAATGCAGGGCTCTCCTGAGCTTGCACCAGCCACAGTTCTGACACCCTCACTGCTAGTGGGCACTGATCAAGAGCATGATACACCTATGCTGACTGTATGCTAAGGTATTGAATTTGACCCATTCCTTTATCCAACTCATGGTATAGGCCCCATTTAAAAGATCCTAAGGGAAGGGGCTGAATCCTGAAAGCTCAAACTAGACAAATATGTGTACAGTGTATTGCAAAACTCCAGGGTACACCCAACACCACACCCTCTGCTACTACTGTTGCTATCTTAAGTATAGAAAAACTGCTGGGTGTGTATATTTTAAGTCACAGTGTCACATCACTGATCTCTCTTCACATGTCATGGTTTGACAAGCTGGCATGACCAATGAGGATGACAAATAATTGTATGTCTAAGTCCAGTTTCCCTCGATGTTAGCACAAGCTGGTATGCTGGTACATAGTGCTCTAAGATAAAAAAACCTTGCTTGCCCCTGTCATCAGTGTATTTATGCAACATTTCTTCACTGAGCCTCAGGGGTTGCCAGCAGAGGACAGTGCTTTCTCCAGAAGACTGCAATGTAGCTTGATCTTACTTATTTAAGGAAGAAAAGGAGAAGCTAAGGGTGGGAGAGAGGGGAAGATTAGCAGCAGGCAGATGCTGAGGCACACACTTGATCACTGCTGTCTTTGATAACAGTTCAGCCTTCCTCACTATACAGACAGCGGGGTCTGGGCCAGTGCTCCAAGCACTGGCTGGTGCCATTATTTCACGCTGTACACAAGTAGTACAAACCCAATTTTTGTTCACTGTGGTAGTTTATGATCATAGCACCTTACATCCAAGGCAGGGCACTCCACTGCCCCCAGCACTAATGCTCTTTTCCCACATGAGTTTGAGGAGATCTGACAGGCAGAAATTATCATACCTATACATGGGAGCAAGTACACATATTTAGGTCACGACCAAGAGGAGAGCAATGGAAACCAAAAGTGCAACACACAGCAAGGAGAAACACTGAATGCAACTGAAAAAATAGGCAAACATAAGAATTCATTTACTTGATTTATTAGCAAAAAATTCTGAGACAGTGATATGTCAGGAGACCACTGTTTTTTTTTTTAAGAGACAGGACCTTTGACTTACTTTTTAATCACCAACATGAGGTAATTAAACTTTGCAACTCAGCAAGTAATTATGAGTATGCTCCTCTGTATTTCAAATAGCAGGATAATTTATAATAGCAGATAATTTATAATGGGGTATAATAGCCCAAAGTCAAGACCAAATGGGGAAAAGAGCTCCAGAAGTATATCTTCCAAGTAGTGTATTCCTCAATACCCTGATGGAAAATGTTTTAAATGGAGACAGAACTCTCAATAATGCATTTTTCAGTATCACTACATAACAGAACTAACTGCATTACTTCTGTCTCTCAAGAAGTTATCTTGCTCCCAGAAGCAGTAAGAAATTCCCCTTGTAAGTCTGACATAAGATACACAAGGCACTTATTTGACCTTAATACAGACCTCAGCCTTAGCCTATAATGTATTTGTATGTCAAACAAGAATAAGCACTCAATTAATAAGGATCAGACGAAGTCACTTGGTGTGGGCAAAGCAACACCAGACATTTCAGACAGACCAGACATTTCAGGAATTATGCTCATTCCCATGCAGGACAGAACCACTTCTGCTCATTAGAATGGGGCCTCCCAAGCAGTACACGTCATGGGCATTTCTCCTCATTTCATACAACCTGGCAGCAAGCCACAGAACACCAAATATAAATGTAAACATGACAAAACCATCCCTAAAACTACACAGGGAATATACCATGCACCTCATACCCCAAAATGTATTGCTACCAATACTGCTGGAAGATTCATGAAAAATGCAGGTTACCACTTACCTCAGGAAAACCTTAATAAATAAACCATTAAATTTTTACTTACATCAGCAATATTCTAATTTTACTTCAAGAAACAGTGTTATTTTGTTTTTTTTTTAATGTAACAGCAGAGGTCCACGTCTCCAGCAAACACTGACAAATGCAAGCAATTTCTGTGTTAGCATATATAATGTCTTTATCCAATAAATCAAGAAATGCAAAACAATTCTATGTCAGCTCAGCCTGGTGAGATATCCCTTGTACATATCACAGGCTACATTCTTCCAATAGTAGAGATTGGAGACAGAAAATGTCTCCAGAAAAGCAAGTAAATAGGATGCTGACATTTGGAGGGCTCACAACATGACCATTACAAGTTACAGCCACTAACTCATAGGAGGAATATGCTCCAGATACATTCTGTGGCAGCTCAGATAGTCTAATAGACACTATGAAGTCATAATTTCCAGTTCTGCAGGATTTTTTTAATTCTGAGGCATATTTACCATCCCTAAGTTTTTAATCCAAAGTACACTCCGGGGTTTCCTGTAACAGATTGATCTGCTTTTAATGCAAACAGGGGCTGCTTAGGACAATAGGAATGTTCTTTTCCTTATTTAAAACACAATATTCAGAGGTTTTTTTCTAAAGACTAACTAATGACCTAAATGATAGAGGGAGAGTAAAACAAATGTTTAAACTTTAACAGGAAACTAGTTCTGGCAGTACAGGCCTGTCTTCAAATGTCCTGATGAAGAAATATCACTTTGACAGAAAAGTAATCTATACAGAACCTTCTAAAGTATATTCAAGAGTTAGTTTAAAAGAACATGTATTTTAAAGCTATTTGAGTAGGAAACTTTAAGTGTCAGAGTACCCATATCAGTCTGAAGCATCACCTTTCTTTGTTGCCAGCTATCATAAACTTTCCCTGAAAGCAGCAGCACTACACCCTGCCCAGTCTCAGGATACACAGCCAGCTGCCAACATCAGGAAGAGAATTCACTGTCCCCTGTGGGATCTGAGACTTTTTTGAGCAGTTAATGCAGCTAAATCATGCACTTAAATTAGCAAATGCAAGATTTACAGATGCTAGGGCAACCTTAATTCCCTCTTCCACTGGGTATGTATTATATCACAGACTTTAATTACCTGAGCACACACTGCATTTCCCTCCAGACTCTTACATCAGCCACTTATACCAGGCAAGTGCAAGGGTCAAAAAATTGAGGTTGAAACAGCAGCTGTGATTTTAGCAATTCATATCTGCTTGGTTCTACAACTCAGACAGCCCTGGTTTTTTTTGAAGTGGTACCATCATGGTTTGAATTGTGTCCACAGAACCTGTTTCCACAAAAATGACTGGCATTGAGCCAGCTCTGCTTATATTCAAAATCCCATACCACAATAACTTCAGAAGTTAAGTATTTGTGAATATTGTTACACTAAATGCTATTATATCAAATCACTTAATTTACTATCTAATATGCAGCCATTTTAATGAGATTGCAATCATTTTCACTGAAAATACATAGAGAAAGAGCGTTTAAAACAAATGAGGATCTATTCCCACAATCTGATCACATAAATGGATTTTCAAGTAAAGATGGCACACACTTTTGACAAAGTCAGAAGTCTTTCAGGAGTCAGGAAAAAACCCCGCATTATAGTAAGGGGTTGGCTATCTCACCTTCCAAAAAATTAAGGCTATGAAAATAAGCCTCAAAAATCTCACAAAGAGACACTTATTTGGTCATGTGTATCAACAAGTCAAACTCTAACAATGCCAAAAAAACAACAAGTCTCATTTCATCCACTTTCACATTTTACATAGTCCAATTTAGGCTTGACCCTAGCAAGATTTGAAGCCTCAGGCATGGAAACCTTTTTAAAAGAGACAAAGCAAACTCTAACCCATTTTGAGGGTGCGGCAGAGCTTCAAAACGTCAGCAGCCAAGAGAACACCCCAAAGGCTGTGGTCAGGCACAGCCACCAGCACAACACTAAACAAATACAACAGTGTAGCTGCAAGTAAGAGCCATAGCCACCGTGTGCAGCAAGTTGCTCCAAAACAGTCAGGACTAAGTTGGGTAGAGATAGATCCTCCAGTCCCTCTCTCTTTCCAATAACCACTTACGACAGAGGCAAGGCAGTAAAGGATTTTGAAAGATAGAAGCAGGGATTTGGCCATGCCCCATCATGAGTAAAAGAGGGTTCTCAAGACAGCAAACTCCCATCTAATCTTTCATGCCACAACATTCCTGGGCAACTGAAGATTAAGAACAAAACAAGTTTAAGTTGCTTATTCTACTCACACTTCCCCACAATCTCTGCAAGTCACCCTGCTGAGCATGGAGCAGAGTAGTAGGCATATAAGAGCCTTCTGTGCCAAAATTGCAAAATTAGAGGTCATGTTTTATCACCAATCTCTTCCCTTAGAATTGAGCTTTCTCTTGCCCTTCAGCCTCTCTTGTGTTCACAACTCACTAGCAGAGTCAGGTATTATGCTCAGTTTCAACTGTATAGGAGCTGGAGTCTTCAATGAACTTGAGAGCACTCTGAATTCTTAAAGATACTCAGGAAAATGTAGGGATTGTCACCATCACAAATACATGTAAAGTAGCCCCTTAATAGGTTATGGGACTCTTAAGTGAACGGTCAAAAAATACACAACAAATTGCAGATCAAGGTCTCTACTTCATAATTTAACCAGAATTCAGTGCAGTTATGTCAACATGCATGTACAACAAATGAGCAGAATTCACATTAGGTACTCTCCACTAGTGGCCAAAATAAAGAGAATACAGACTAAAAAAATGGCTGAGGCATACTATCATTGGTCATCTGATAAGGAACTTTCAATTTTAGCACATTAAATATTTCTCCCATTTTTATTTTTCCTTTCTTCTTTGACAACACACCCAACAGAGCTGGAGAGATGCTGACGTGAAGTTACCCACTGCAAAACTCAAGCTGCCAGCAGGCAGGGACACCCAGCTAATGTCAAGGCAGAAAGTGAAGTACTACTCCCTTGCAGAAGTACAGTACAACCAGTTTTCTCATCTATCTTCACAATTACTGTGCCAAAAGGCAGCTCTGTTACTGCAATGCACTATGTGCTGCAACATGAATATTGCTTGGGATTTTGAGGGAAGACACAGACTTGGTCAGAAACCACCACCACATCCAAGCTCACAGACCCAAAAGTGAGTTAGGCAAAGCCAGCAGCAGAGTGTTTTAATACAAACTCTATCCCAAGAATAATTCTTTAAGCAGCTCCAACTATTCAAAGCTTATATTATCACTGAAATTACTCGAAGTGCAGTGATAGAACAATACAACAAAAGGGAAAAGAGGCTAGTATGGCTGTCCCACTTCCTGAGAACATTCAGCCTTACTCTTTTTTTTCCCAGAAAGCAATCTGGTCCCAGCTGAATATTTACACAGAGAAGTGGGAGAGAACAAGAGTTGGGAGGAATCCTGAAGCACTTACACTTAAATAAGCAAAATTTAATTTTACATTTCAAAGAGACAGAAATGGGAACCAAGTCCTAACAGACGTATGTTGGCTTGTTCTTCCTAAGACTGCAAGAGGCAGATATGTTATTTGGAGCCATGACATGGCAACACCACTAGAATCAGCTAAGACAATTCTGATGTACAGCAAACAGGGAAAAAAGGTATCCACTGGAAGCTGTTTATGCTGCAGGAGCCCACAGAAGGAATGTACTGCAGCAACTATCATGCTGGAGCAGACTGATGGTAGGTTCAGTCACTCAGAGACAGCACTACCACAGTCCCACACACATTTCCATGCCCTCCCAAGCAGAAGGGACAGCATACAGCTGGTCCCACAGCCTCCTGAGCACCTTCAGCTGGCTCACTCACTGTCCAGGTGCCAGGCCAAGGCACTCCATTTAACTGCCATTTATACAATTGCAGAATCACAGGATGTTACAGGTTGGAAAGAACCCAAAGATCACGTAGTCCCAAACCCCCGACCATAGGCAGGGACATCTTCTACCAGATCAGGTTGCCCAAGGCCTTGTCCAACCTGCCCTGGAACATCGCCAGGTTTGGGAAAGCCACAACCTCCCTGGGCAACTGGTTCCTGATGCAGGGCGTCCCTCTGGTTACCTTGAGGCCCTTTGAGATACTGGAAGGTGCTGTGAGGTCTCCACACAACCTTGTCTTCTACAGGCTGAACAACCCCAACTCCCTCAACGTGTCTTCACAGGGAAGGTGCTCCAGTCCCCTTCGCAGCTTCATAGCCCTCTCTGGACCTGCTCCAACAGTTCCATGTTCTCCTTATGCTGGGGACACCAGAACTGTGTGCAGCGCTCCAGGTGAGGAAAGAGCAGAGCAGAGGGGGAGAATCCCCTCCCTCAATGTGCTGGCCACGCTCCCTTGGATGCAGCCTAGGATTCCACTGGCTTTCTGGGCTGGGAGCACTCCCTGCCAGCTCACGGCGAGTTGTTCAACAACCATCATCCCCAAAGCCTTCTCCCAGGGCTGCTCTCAATCCCTCCTCTGTCCAAGCTGTCAGTGTGTCTGGGATTTGCCCTGAGGCAGGGCCAGGACCTTGCATTTCTCTTTGTTGAGCTCCATGAAGTTTCCACTGGCCCACTTCTCAAGCCTGTCACGGTTCCCTAGGATGGCATCTCTTCCCTCAAGTACATCATCAGTGATGATAATCTCATATTACAAGCATGTTTGGGTTTTTTTAATCTGGAAACTAGAATTATTTTTGGAGACTCAATTTATTTTGTTTTCTTTCAAGTAGGCAACCTACACTTTCCTCAGCCTCATTCTGTCAGCTCACCAACCATATCTTACTTTTAAATGAACTTATAATGAGAAAATATTTTCTGTATAACACCAACATGTATTACTAAGTTGATCTATATTCTGAAACAGTCATAACTGAAGTCTAAACAGTATTTGTTCCAGGCTGAAAATGCACTTGCATGACCCTACAGAAGAGCAGGAGCAATTTCCTGGGTCTTAATTCAATTTAACATACTGTGCACTCTGCAAGGCATTTTCACTTTATTTCCAACCAGTTCTACTCTTGGTAAGGAATCTTCCTCAAAATCAGGTCACTAAGAGAACTGGATTTTTTTTCCTGCTTATTTGCATAGACTACAGACTACTCAGTCTGTTCCCAACTCCACCCAGTAGTTCCACAATTGCATCGAATTGCAATAATGGCCTTTTACTGTCTCCCTTTTTAAAGGGTTTCTAAGATTTATTAAAGCAGGTTGTAGTTTATTCTGTGATACACAATCCTCACAGAGCATGGGAAACAGACACTCGCCAGACCCTTCTAGGTTAACTGTCTACTGTGTGGCGTGTTTCTTCCAAACTTGTTTTTGCTGCAGAGTGCAAGAACCACAAAAATCTGCCATATTTTCCAAGTCCTACTGTCCAGTCATTTAATAGTGAAGTACAAAAAAAGTATTTATAGAACAGTAGTAGGAACTCAGCAGATTCTTACAGCTGCACTTCATCCTGCATCTCTCTTAGACAACTCCTCATGTGAAAAAAGATCTGAATACCAGCTGCCAGTATTTCACAACTTTGTCAAATAGTAATTTTCTTCTCATTAGTTAAGAATTACTATGTGTCCTTCCTTTTATTACATCTGCCCAGGCTCATGGTTTAGAGGCAACTTCACATGCTGATTTGCCCATTTCCCCAGCAAAACAGGATCCCTTCTAGACAATTCCTCAGCAGAGGAATGATGCTGAGGGCAGGAATGAACTGCATCAGAACATGCTCACTATGTTTGCCAACAGGTAATCTGTACACTTTCAGTACCAGTATCTCTGCTGTCAATGCAGCAGATCCAGATGTACCAGAATGAGGCACAGTCAAAGATCCTTTTGAGCTACAGCTCCAAATGCAGTAGTAATGAAGGCATGGGCAAGGCATTGCTTCTCCAAAATAAGATGTTAAGAAAATCAGGCATCCTGTATTTTTGTCCATACAAGACTGAAAATCAAAACCTTAGCCAGAGACGTGATCACAGGATAAGGATATTTTAGTACACAACAGCAGCACGATGGCCATCATCCACTCCTTTTTCAGCCAAGGATTATCATCTAAATCAAGAGTACAAAAGCACTTCACTGAGCTTACAAAATAGGATAACTTATCCTGAAACAAGACGTACTTTGCCTCCTCAGTCCCTTTCCTTTCCTGTCAGTAGCAGAGAACAGTTTATGGAACACAGGCTGCCTTATCATGATTTATGCTATATAGGCTTAAAGGGAGCTAAGCCTTATGAGTCAGTTCTTGCAATTCTGTGAAAATTCAGTCCAAAACCCATCTTTCAGACTGTTGGCTTATTTTTATGCCATGGATGGGGAAGGGGGGAATCACCACAAGTCTTCTGCACTGCCTAAAGCTGCTGGAATACTAATTAAAATTAGTAAGAAACGACGCAAGCATCGAGCAGGAATGAAAAGACATAGCCCAGGAGCTGCAGCAGTTTATTCGGAACAAAACAAATAAAACAGTAAGGAAAAGATCACTGATAATGGTCCAAATGGGCACAATTCTTGAAGATTTCTTCCCTGTAACCCCAGACTCATAAGGAACTGTGGCTTCAGAAATATTAAGGTAACTGGGTTTCACTAACACATTATGCTCTGGTTACAAACTCAAAGACTGACTGACTGTTAAAAAGGACAGCAAAAGCTGCACAACATCCATTCTGCTTTGTACCAGGCTGTAAAATGAGCTAGTGAGTTCTTGTGGGAAAGTAAAACAAACAAGGTCATTGCCCTATAGAAGCTGCATTTCAATGCATCCAAGGAAACTTCAGAACAATTGTGTAGACAACCACAAAACCATTCCTTCCTAGCTTTCAAGTGCCTAACTCTTACCTAACCGCTGTAAATCTCTTTTACATGTTGGAGCTATTTGTGTCTCTTATATCCTGGCTTTGTTTTTAGGACGCATAACAAGAGCGAAAAACAACTTCCTTGCATTCAGATTTGATGTCAGCAAGACTCAAATCCTGAACTGCTACAGCAGTTAACAGAGCCATCTCTAACTGGGCACGGGTGGAAAATTGCTAACCAGAAGAGCCAAGTAATTAGCTGAATTATCTTTTCACAATTTTGTGTGCAGTTAATCAGCGCCCTTGGTTCACAAGCATTGGCCAGAGGTAGGAGGTTACCACAGCTGAGCTGGGACTGGGAGAACCCTGTCCACCCTTTCAACCCAACTTCCCAAAATCACCCTTGCACCTGGGACAGAACTATCTGAGAATCTGGGTACAACTTGCATTACAATAGCCTTGTGTCCTGGTTTAGGGCAATTTTGGGAGGAAACCCTCCCCTAACTGGTTGGAGAAAAAGATTTCCTTGGAGAAAAGTGGAAAAAACTATTTATTTGACAGGTAAAGCATTCACTAGCACAAAGAAAGAAATGAACAATATGAAGCCATAAAACCTCTTGCCGCTCCAAAAGAGATGACAAACTCAGAAAGTCCCCTCCGTGGGCTGTGGCCCAGCTCTCTCAGTCTCTCTCAGTCCCTCTGGCGCTGGAAACGCCGCAGCCCAGGCCCAGCCCGGAGGCCACAGGTGCGAGCTGCTGCTGCTCTGCTGGGTGTTCAGTCCAGAGCAGGTTCAAACAAGTCCAAAGAGAAAGAAAACCCACAGTCCAGGGAACTTCTCTGCCTCAGCTAGCTAAAAACTAACTAAAAGCAAAGGAGAGCTCTGTCCTGCCGTCTGTCCATCCGCAGACAACACAGTCCTGGAGCAGGAATGCGGGGGAGCGAGTGCAGTTTGTGATAACAAACTCCGCGCTTCTTCTCTCCCCCCTTCGCTCTCGGAACAAATCTTAAAAGTGCAAAATTTATTATCCAGCCTAAACAGAGCAGACGGTTGGGGATAAAGGCATCATCGAGCCAACCCAGGACACCCTGGAAACCTTATACCATTGCAGCCATGTTATTTGGAGCCATGACATGGCAACACCCTAGAACCAGCTGTGACAATTCTGATGTACAGCCAACAGGGAAAAAGAAAAATGTATCCACTGGAAGCTGTCTATGCTGCAGGAGCTTTCCCAAGACAGTTTTCAGCAGGAAGAGGGAAAGTGTACTACACATCCCCCAAGTGTCCTACAGTCACCACAGGCAAACTGAAGGGCAATTCAAATAAAAGTTTAGAGGAACATTTATTGATCTGTTAAGCATAAAATCCCAGTTTATTAGCTGTTCCACTAGCACACTCTAAACTTCAGTAGGCCATGCTCAGAGAAGTTACACACAGTAACAGGTTTACAACTGCACTGAGTGAAAGCCAAGACCAGAAGTGAAAGAGTAGCTATTTCAAAACAGTTCAGCAACCTTCTCTTGCTTTCCTGAACATTAAGAAACACTCCATCGGTTCATGCTTAACACACAGCTTGTAGGAAACCACAGTCACAAAGATAACAACTGTAAATTCTCTTCTTCAGTTTTCATAGAATCATAGAATGGTTTGGGTTGGAAAGGACATTAAAGACCATCTTGTTCCATCCTCCTGTCATGGACAGGGACACCTTCCACTATCCTAGGTTCCTCCAAGCCCTGTCCAACCCGGCCTTGAATACCTCCAGGGATGGGGCAGTCACAGTTCCTCTGGACAACGTGTGCCAACAACACACAGGTTGTTCTCTGGACAACCTGTGCCAGGGCCTCCCCACCCTCACACAGAAGAATTTCCTCCCAATACCTCACCTAACCTCGCCCTCTGGCAGTGGGAAGCCATTCCCCCTTGTCCTGTCCTTCAAGGCCCTTATGTAAAGTCTCTCTCCAGGCTCTCTTGGAGCCCTTTTAGGAACTGGAAGAGACTCTAAGCTCCCCCCAGAGCCTTTTCTTCTTCAGGCTGAACAATCCCAATCCTCCTAGCCTTTCCACACAGCAGAGGTGTTCCTCTCATCACCTTGGAGGCCTCCTCTGGACTCATTCAAAGAGGCCCATGTCCTTTCTGTACTGGGGACCCTAGAGCTGGAGGCAGCTCTGCAGACGGCGTCTCATCAGAGCCAGGGCAGCATCCCCTCCTTGCAGCCCAATCTTTCTCTTTCATTGCCCACAAAAGCAGCTGCCCTATTTCTGGCTTGAGAGTCCAGCATCCTCCCTCTCCTACACAACAATAGTTTCTGCAATGCTACATTCTTGACATGACAAACCAAGCAAAGCCCTGTGCTGGAGAGCTCTGAAATGCAAAGACAGAGCTATGCTAGCAGAGTGCTCTGGAGCACTGCCTGGCATGGCTGAGACAGGGGCTCCACACCCAGCTAAGCAGTGGGTTACCTCAGACAGTGGCTACACTAACTTTTTCAAAGGACACTATACTCACATTTTTCAACTCACCTGGTGCAACAGATCACCATCAGAGTGCTGATAGGTTTCCTGCTTCTATCAACACTGCTTAACTAAACCAGAGTATTTCAGCATGGATAAATGAGCCCTGGCATAAATCAGGCTGAAGCCAAATCCCAAAACACACTGAGGAGCAGGCCACTTATGTGGCTTTCTTAGCATGCCTGCATAGGCAGCCTACCATAAGCTCACACTGCCTTTTACCAATTTTAGTCTCTCTAATTGAAAACTAGATTTTCAAACAGCACTATTTCCCTGTTCCCACATCACTGTATATTGCTCTCTCCTGAAACCTCTTTAAAAGTAGTCCTTCAGAGTACCTCCACCTACACGTTCTCACAGAGCATTGCCATCACACAGAAACAACTGATCAGCAGTGTAGATAGCCCTTAAATAAACATCACCCTTATACCTCAATTAGTTTCATTCCTTTGCTCATACCTATTGAAAACAAAGTATTCTGTAGTTATTCAAGGTTAAAAATCTCGTATTTTTCTCACACAGATAAGGGTACCAGAATAGCAAGTAAAACACTCCATGGTTATGCAGGCAATGTTTGTAAGGAGTTCATGCCCTCAGGTACAGAAAGAGAATTTGCAGAAACAAAATTAAAATGTTATTATTTTGATTAGATAATTACTCAGATTTACAGAACTCAATAGCAAGTGGACATTACAGCTAGAAAGTCACACTCCGACGAGAAGTTAAGCTGTGCACAGTAAGCTATTAACAAACCAGTTAAGCTATTAACAAACAGCTCATTGTTTTACTAGGTTTTATCACAGAAGGTATTCATGACAATCTTGTCATGCTCTGTTTTTCCCCTCCCGCATAACACATGGCAAGCCCCTTCCCTAGCAGTAGAGAATGAGACATAGTGCTCTAGTAGATAAGTTTGGTTACTTATCTACCAGTTTAGATAGCTTATAGGTGAAATAATTCTAGTTTTATTGGTGAAATAATTTCTTACAGAAAAAGACCTGTTTTTTTTTTTGACTGCTAAATGGAAAACACAGTAAGAAGAAAATTGAAAGGTAACCTGACAGCAGCCCAAGCAGGAATTACTTCAGCAGTTTTTCAGATCTGATAGAGACCTGTGAAATTCTTCCAAATTTCAGCTGCCACCCGCTTCTGAGCAAGTTTTGGATCATTTATTAGTATTTTGCAGTACATGTCTTGTTCAATTTTCCATTCCAAAACAGAAGCCCATTTTGTTTGGGCTCTACTGGTAAGTACTTAGCATCATGCTCAACAGAAAATAAGCCATCCCATAAGGGAAAAAACATCTGATTCACTGACACAGACTTTTACCTCTGTCATGCTCATGCATCAAGCTGCAAGCAAATCCAGCAGTTTCAGAAGAGAAGACTTTCTTGGTCCAAACAGAAGATACTATGTACCTGGTATCACATTAAATATGTCAGAGTTCTAGCCAAACTTGTCTCTTAATGCCTCATTACCATCTATCACGACACATTCCCTGCAGCCTTCAGCTCACAAGTACCAGGACTGCACACTGAAATACCACTTCCTGCTTCTTGGAAGACACTTCTGCTTCAGATCTGCTATAGCTGCTCTCCAGCTGACTCATGCAGCTCAAACTGTGACATGCTCCTCTTTTTGCTACCATAAACTACAGAGCTTCTCAGTTACTTCACATGAGGTGTTCTGTTCCAGAAGGAAAGATATCCCCCTTGTTTCTGACCCAGGTATTGGGGCACTAATTTTCATTCATGCTCGTGTAAGGTGGGACGCAAAGGGAGCAATAACTCACCTACCTACAGGCAAAACAGTTCTAAGCACATATGAAAAAACAGGAGCAGAAATTAAAAAAAACAACTCACAATTAATCCACATATGCTATTGGACAACCACCTGCTTTGATCTTACCAACCAACCTACTGTTCTGCCCTGACAAAGTGAGAGCTTGGGACTCATCAGCCTTATTTCACTTGTTTCATTCCTGCACTGTTTCTCACCATCTCCTGTACATGGCCACCTTTCAAACAACTCCCTGTCTCAAGGAGCAGTCAAATTATCCTTCCCTCCATCTCTGGAGGCTCATCAGCCTTCTCCAAGGTGATAATGTCTCTCTGATTATAGCCCATAAGATGGGCTGAATTCAGTCACCAAAGCAGGACAGCCTTGCTGTTGTTCCCACTGCTGCTGTCAGCTTAGTCACCTAAACTGCTAGAAGACTACCAAGATAAGGAAGTTTTGCCATCTTTTAAATAGGTCAAATCAGTTCATAAATGTCCAAAAAGAACCATCATGGTGCAAGGTAAACGGCAGGAATGGGAAGAAAGGCATTTCCCTTTTGGCAACAATGAATCATTGGATCAGTTCAAGCTGCACATGAAACTGTACTCTATCCTGAACCTCCCAATCCAGAGCAATTATCACCCTATAACGATAACATATAGTGCTTAGATGTATATAGCCCACACCACACAGCTCTTGCCTGAGAGCAAACATGATAGTAGTTAATCATTGAAGAGCAACAAACCCCAAGACCTTTCTCCTGTACTTTCACCAACACAACACTATCTATGTGCTCTCCTTCCCTTCTCCCACTAAAAGGCCTTCTACTCCACACACAACTCATCATGTCTACATCTTCCCCTTTCTCTGTTATTTTTCAAGAATTGCCCAACCCCTTTCCAAGACAGCTTATAACCAAAAAAATTCAGTGCTGGAAGCAACCTGCAAGACCTTAGGAGACAGACTAGAAGCTCACTTTGCAAGTTACTAGCATTGAGACCTGACTTCTTCACAGCACAGTAACAAGCATACCAACACAGACACCACACCCCCTGCTCAAAGACTTTGCCCAGGGTCTTGCTCACAGCTTGTCACGTGAGCCTAAGCTTAAACAGGCAAAATTATAAAGTCTCTGATGTGAAGAGTTTGTGTCCAAGCAATGGCTGAACGTACCCCTCTTACCTGCTGGCTTTAGGCAGGGACAGCATGTTGCTGTCTTTGCCTGAGGATTTCACAGCACAGTAAGTAGACTGGTGCCCAAAGGAGTCTGTTCAAGCTTCCTCCTTCTACTCAAGTTACCACTCAGGCTGGATGGCATATTTCTTAATGTCATCTCAATGAGAGTCACAGAGAAACTCAGAAAAATATTTACATTTAACTGGCTCCTAGTTACTCAAGAGCTGCTGTTCTGTCCCATCATGGGAATTATCAAATAATGCTAGTATGCAAACACACTGCTCACTTAAAGCACCTGCTTTGTTTTATGTGAGACATTTTCACTAACTCTGCAAGGTCTTCTGATAACTTAAATAAATACCCTTTTAGGGAAAAAGAAACCCACCAACCAAAATCCAAGCCAAACACCACAACAAGTAGAGGATCTCAAGACTCCTCTTATACAAAGGGTGAAGATATTGATAGCTCTTAGTACCTAATAAGCCACGGAGAGGCATGGGATATCAATCTGACACACAAAAACCACATGACAGAGTATCACAGGCAGGTAGGACAGAGCAGGCTCTAGAAACTGTCCACAGGAAAGCAACAGCTTTCCTGGTCTGCACTGGTTAAAGTTACTGATAAAGCAAACTGAAGATAAGCAATAGGAAAAATACAACAATTGAAGTTAAGCAACTTGAGAGGTTTGATTTTTATTGACTTTTTAAAGGAGCTGAGTTTTAATACAGAGAACCGAGCAACACTTCTAGCAGCAAACCAGGTTAGGAAGTAGCATAAAACATGCTAAATTTAGGTGCAAGCAATTCTGAGAGACTTAGCTATGTGACAAAGTTGGGATCAAACATACAATCCTTTAAACATAGACAGGAGATAAGACTTTTCAATAAAATCTTAGATGCTGTGAAAATAAAATCTTAGATGTTGTCCTATGAAAAAATAAGCAAGCTTAAATCCTGTGAGTGAAGTAGGAGGACTGACATGCGGGGAGCAGAAAGTTCTAGAGAGCACACAGATACCATGGCAGGGTATTTAGGTTGCACTTTCCCAACTGCAGTGATAAGGATGTACTTCTACAGGAAGCACACCCCTCATTTCACCAGTAGCAAGCCAGTCTCCTCCACACGGTGGGACCCTCACCTTGTTGTAGAACTCTTGCTCTCTGGGACCACGAGGTGGTGGCTGCAACTGCTTCAGGACAGTTCCATCTGGATGCTGCAGTATGCCTAGAAGAGAAGCATTTCCTTCAGGGCTTAGTTTTAAGAGGTACAGCATTCTTTCTGCCTTTTTTTTTTCCAGAAATAATAACTTCACCACCAAGGACAGCCTATGGAAAAGCTGTACTGCTTCCACTGCACACACAGTAGAGACAAAGTTGTCAGCTCCTACATATAACTCCTAGCAGAGGTTTGCTTGCATTCCTCTTATTTCTACCCATTGAATAATTTCCTGGGTGTAGTTCTGCCCAAGGCCAACACAGTACTGGGATCTGACATTAAAACTTCCACCCTCAAAAACCCCATCATTAACTAAAAAAGATTACACAGACACTCCCTTTTTAAATAATTCATAAATGGTTTTCCAATGATGCCAAGTCATTAAAGGAGTATCACATTTAATGCATTTCTCATTACTAGAACAGAAATAAATGTCCTGTGGATGTACATCTATGCTGGTGGCACAAATAGAGTATGTCTTTACTACTAGAAATAGCACCCCTACAGCATTCCAAGCTATCAGATGCTACTATTTGTATCGCCCATAATTACAGTACAGAATTTCATCTCAGCCAAGCAACACCTTCATCAAGCCTGCACAAAAAACACCCCTCCAAAATACTCTCATGAAACAGCCTTATGACTCTCCAGTCACCAGGATTTCTGAACACCTGCAGAAGAAACGCAACTGAGTATCCAAGGATGCTCAAGACATGGATGTGGGCAAGAATGGAGAAAAGTAACTGTATTCCTCTGAAATGTGTACTGTGTTGAGAGAAAACCAAAAATCCACTTCTGAAAAGAAATTTTCTCCTAGGACTGATTTCTAGCTTTTCAGACAGTAATTTATTTTGCTTAGAAGGGTAGCAAAAATGTCAACTGTATCCAAAATAGGTTTATTTTCAACTACCATGTGAGAAAACAGAAAAATGAGCCAGGAGCTTTGCATCCCAAAGGAAGTTTGCAGTTATAGCAGCAATTGTGTTTTTCACCTCTTAAAAATGATTATCTATGAATGGGCTCTGTTGTGCAGTCTTGGAAACTAAACAAAATTTTTAGAGACCAAGATATTTACTTTAAAACAACCACCAATCAGAATAGTTGTTTCAATAGTTTGCTATGACAAAGATTTGCTTTTAGAATTTGCATATAACAGCTCTCAAGTCATGTTTCTTGACTAAAGTTGGATTTTCTACTTTCTAAAACTAGAAAAATATTGCCACATGTGCAGACTACCACAACATCTTCAAGATACAGCAGCCTGTGTTCCCCCTCCCCATACCCTTCTGCATATGCTGGAAACCACTCTGCAAAGTGCACCAAGTACTTCCATATGTAAACTGTTAACTATCACATTAAAATAAAATAGGTTAAGTATTAAAACAGGTTTTATAACACATGCTCCTCAAAAGTCTCCATTTTGCCTTTGATAAGCAGACAACCTACAAGGCAGAAAGACCAGGCAAAGATTCCTGGAAGCAGAATCCATACACTATTGGGTTAATATGTATTACCTGAAGAATTGAATATAAACTGACATCTAAAGTTCCCTCATTCTCTGCATTCTTGACAGACTAGAGCACTTACTGCACTACTCTGTCACTGGGGCAGGCCTAAAAACCAGAACCACGTTTCAACATTGACCACAAAGATGGAAACTCCATCATCTTCCCTCTGATTTACAAGAAGCAGAAATCACCACCACCTGCAGATCATACTAGCACATGGATGTTGGTCATAGGCTTGCTGTAGGCTTCCTGGGACTTTTCAGCACAGACAGGGAATAGGACTGTTTTACCATATGAAAAAGCAGATTAACATTTCTGAGGAATCAACAGAACTATGTTGAAAACAAAATCCTGAAGTATCTCACCAAAGTTTCTCTCTGGCTATGGATGCAAAGCTTGCCACCATTCTGAGATGAGCAAGTCACTCTGAAGGAGAACAGCCCCTTCAGCTACAGAATCCCACTACTGGCTTGGGGACCCCCAGCATTTTACAGGTACGGGCACCAAACCACAGCCAGGTGCAGGAGGCTCTATAAGGTGACATATCCCACCAGCTTCTGCCTCTCTCTACCCACCTACAGAATTAAGCCCCAACTCAAGTCATCACTTTACTTACTACACACGATTCATCTGGGGGAAGCTCTACTGCACACAGCATTCAACAAAAGGGCAGTCACAATGCACAGAAGCCTAATGCCTACACATGCATGCAGAGAGGCTGTGAGAGGCCTTTCTTTGCAAGGCAGTAACAGTCACAGGGACAAAGGCAAAAAGGAAGTTATTCAGGAGAAATTTTACAGTGTACTTTTACTAAAAAAATCAGAATTAAAAATACTTTGGATACCTTCAAGTCCTCTGTCTGTTTGGATGTGGGAACAGAAAGGAAAATTGAGTTACAAAAATGAGAGCTGTGAGTACCAGAGTAGCTTTGGTCTTCACTTCAACATAAAAACAGTTTCCAAGATGAGATCAACAACCATGGTGGTACCTCTGCAGAAAAGTCTTGGTCTTGCCCATGAGATGTAGTGGAGCTAGCTTCACCTAACCCATTGGAGTGGCACCCAAAATACAGATGATCACCTGTGCTGTTTCACCTAATTGCAGTAAGACTGATGTGCCAAAGGTGAAGCTCTCCCTGAAGTGAGCCTTTTTTTTGCCTGATCCCACTTCATGCTATGATGTATGAAAATGGAACACACAGACCTTCAAAGACCCAATGCACCTCCATCTATATTTTATTGTACTGTCTGCAACTGGGGCAAGGGACAAGAATTACTTTTCTGTGGAGATTATCAGCAGCAAGACATGCCACGGAAACAGCCTGTAGATAACACAAACTCACAACACCCTTAGTGCTGCAATTCCAGTCACTGATGATTGAAAAGGTTCTGAAGTTCAGCCCTCGGCAGGGACAAAGAGAAGAATGACTTTTTTGTTGGGATTATCTGCAGCAAGGCACACCACGGATGCAGGCTGTAGATAAGACAAACTCACAGTGCCATTAGTGCTGTAATTTCACTCACTGACAGGGTTCTGTAATTCAGCCCTTGGCCTATTGAGCTGGGGCAGCTCCTACCGCCAGGGTTCAAAGGCGATTCACCAGCAGGTACCCATTACAGCTTCTCTCAGAGAGCACGCTGCAAGCTGAAAGGATGCGTACCTTCCGTCTGGCTGAGAGGCAAGAGTTATCCCAAATGCAATGTCCTGGAAAGGCCATTTGGCAACAGTAACCTGGCTGCTTGCTATGGCACTGACCACTGCCTATGCTAAAGGCCCCTCATCAGAAGGGCAAACACCGGACTCCTCAACATGGAACTAAAATATAAATTTAGAGCTGGTAGATGCATACTTTAAAATGCTGTATCCTCATGTATTTGTATTATTAGATAATCTCCTAGCTATTGGTTCAGATTCACCATCAAACAAACAAGTAAATAACAATAGCTTAATTATAATTTGCTGAAGTTTCTGGTGGCCACAAGTTCAGATGGTCCCGTTAGACAAACCACGTTTTTGACATTTGTTCTGACAGAAACAGCAAGCTGTTACCTGAATTCCCACTTTTAAAAAGGTGCCTTATAAAATGAAGCTGAACAGCAGAAGTCCTTCGGCTTAAGGGTGCCTCATAACTATCACGTCCTGACAGACTAATGCCATTTAGGAAAAGCACCAAAAGAATGAAATTCGGCAGCGGTTACACAGCTCCATCCACGGCCTGTGCCTAGCGGGGAGCTCGACCGGCCCCCCCCCCGGCCTTCCCGGGGAGGCCCCGGTCCCTGGCACTGTCCCAGGCCCCAGCACCGACCTCCCGCGCTGCTGCGGCACGTCCGGCGGACAGGTGCGGGCGGAGCCCGGCGGCAGGAGCCCGGGAACGGCGGCGGCGAGTCCTGCGCTCGCCCCCCGGCGCCGCTCCCGCCTGCACCGACCCTTGCCCCGCCAGCCACGTAGCTGCCCCTTCGCCGCCGTGGCGTGAGGGAAATCGAAGCCAAACCCGCCCGTCACAGCCGGTCTGGCAGAATTCAGATAAACGGAGTGTAGGGTGGGGTGGGAACAACTCCCTCACGGGTGACCCGGCCAGGCCCGCCGCCCCCTCCCCGCGCCCGTCGCCGCTCACCGCCTTTATCCTTGCCGTACATNCCGGCCCGGCCCGGCCCGACTCGCAGCGGGACCGCCGCTGTGGTGACGATGACGGTGGCCGTGGTGGCGCCGCGTGGGGCGCGGCCCCGGGAGAAGGCCTAGTCGGGCAGCGCCGGTTCACCGGACGTTGGAGAAGATAGCAGAGCCTGGCGCAACCGCCGAAGCGGCCCCGAGGCGCAGAGCGGCCAGGACCCCCAACCCCGCGGCACCCCCGGCCAGCCCTTGCTCCCCCGCGAGAGCCGGCAGAACCCTGCGGTGGCGGGCAGGGGGCGTTCCCCTCCACCGGTTCTCGGTAACCTGAAATACCCCCGAATCCTCTTAATTTTTAAATAAATCTACCGTCACGCCAAGGTTTGTTCAACTTCTCCAGTAGATCGGAGTGACTGCAAGGGAGATCCAGCCGAGGTGTGCAATAGTATAAACCACTTGACAGGGAGCCCTTAAAGCAGCCTAAACTAGAACCTTTCCAAACTCTGTACGTGCTGGTCTTGCATTAGGGATGAGTGCACCTGGCCCAATACCACATTAAACTGGATAATGGATTCATCTCTAAATTGAATTTTACCTCCCATGGAAGGTATGCATGGCCCTGCATTCACTCTCAGGACCCCAAAGCTTGGCTAGGTGACTTCATTAACACTTCACGAGGGCTCATATCAACTCTATTTAGCAGTCTGTAATTACTGCCTTTTCTTTTTTGCTGTTTTTATCTCTTATAAAATGATCTCTCTGAGTATTAAATCTGCACTTTCGCTGTGATACCTGCCAGTATCAAGTTCTTTTTAGCATTAGTATGACACAGAAACAGGAAAAAAAGGCCAGAAACGGGAAATCAATTTTAGCAGATATAGGTTGTTTTCCCAGGTTATATAAAACAGCCTGATGCATATTCAAGAATTGACATTGACATCAGAGAAACCTCGATATGGTGAGCTTCGCTATTTACCATCTCTTCCCCATCCCATAGCTGGGAGATGTGGACATGTGGCAGGTGGTTGGGAGAACTGATGGCAATTTAAGGGATTTATTGGGGAAATGAGAGTATGAAAGGAGCAGGAAGGTCACACAGAAAATTAAAACTTGAAGAGGGAGAGAAAGGAGCAAAACATAAATCTGTTGAAACTGAGTTTCTTAGTTCATTGTTCATGGAACAGTTTGTTTTACACACTTAATTGGAAAAGGTGGTGCAGAGAGGGGTTACAAGTCAGCAAGATCCTTCCTGAAGTAACAAGGCTGGGCAGAAAACATTTCTCCCTCCTGAATATCCCCTTCTCATCAGTCACTACTGTGCAGCCCTAAAGATTAGCAACCAGATGGCTGCAAAAGTAAGCTCTTATCTTCAGATAGCCAATGATGAATTTTCCCAGGGAGGTGCTGGCATAAGGAAATACCACAGATTGGCCAACTCTTGCACAAGAATTAGTGAGGCGTATAGTGAAAAAAAAAGCACAAGTGTGTGTGTCTGGCAGAGAGAAGGCTCCCCGTCTTGACAGCAGTAGCTGCTGCAAGGTTTGGATGTCAACCTGAGCCTTGCAGAAAGGTATTTCCTTCTGCAGAGATGTGAGATACTTCAACTAATCTGGGTCTAAACACAGAGAGAAAAACAGAGATGGCATTTCAAACTTGTCTAAGTGCCCATCTAACACTGCAATCTGCCTGAACTCAAAATCTCAATGGAAGAAAGAATGGAATTAAAAGGCAAAAAACCCCTGGAATTTAAAGATTGTTCAAGCACCTAGTCCTCAACGGAGCTGCTAGATATTCTTGCAGCTAACAGAAGTATGCCTGGAGGGCATTAAAAGAAATACAAAAGCATGAGTAATTGGAATAAGTAAACACTGACTCTTTCCTTTTCCCTGACATTTGCTTTAGTCAGATTTATCCACGTAGAAATCAAGTGACGTGAGACTATCCTCCAGTTACTCATTCCACCCTCACACTTCAGCACATGGAGTTCACTAATCTTTCTGGGTACTTCCCTTAAAATGAAACAAGTGAAACAGAGAGAATAGCAGAAATGGCAAATAATTCCTTTCTCCACAGTGTGATCCTGTAAGAGATTGCACTGAAAACTGAACCTACCAGCAAGATTGCCAAGGAAACTTCTCATCTCCAGGCTGTGTGACTGCACTCCAAGAGAGAGCAGAAGAGGCTGTGAACAGCTCCTAAAGGAGGGGCATTTGTTTGAGAATCTCCTCCCATTCCTCCAACAAAATGCATTTGGCAAAATTATACTTGATTCTGGATTACTCTTTCCAACTGTTGCTGAAAATCAATCTTACCTCATTCAGTCTGATGACAATGTACAGACTAACAATGCCTAGAAGATGCCAGGACTGCGCTTGTGCTGCCAGAGGATGTGTCGTGGGCAGATTGCACAGCTGCCCCATACTGAGCGAGGATTACATAAGAATCACTTTCTGCTGAAATAAAGGCCTTTTTCAAACAAATGCTAGTTCATAACTAACCACAAGCCACACAGTAGTTTAGTACAGGAAATAAGCTCCTATTTAAGTGGAAGTGCAGGAGGACATTAGGTAAACAGAGGAGTGGGGCTGGGTCTTCGCCAAAATATCAGTACTCTAAAAGTATGCTGACAACAAACTCTGCTGGATTTTTCACTGTACCTTCACATGGGTAACAGCTACCTCTTCCATACCTCGCCAAAAATACTGCTCTTTTGCCAGAGTAGTGCTTTCTGCACAAGGTCTGTGTGAAAGAAGTGGATCCTGCTGCCCACAAAGCCACTTCCTGCATCAGGCTGCTGATGTGCACAGCTCCTGCCAGGCCAACATATTGCAACAGAGCCGGCCAGGACCATACATGTGGGCCTGAGAACAAATGTCCATCACCTCAACCAGTCATTTCCTGGACAGGCAGAAGCATCTGGGGCTCCTGCAGGCAGGGAGCATGTCCCACTCACACAAGGCAAGGCAGACACCATCACAGCAGCATGGAAGTTGTAGCTGCATTGCAGCTCTTTTTTCTCGCCATTTCAAAGCAGAAGTGTTGCTGTATTGTGACCTCTTAAAATCACTCAGGGTGTTTAATCCTTTGTTAAATTCACAGAAGTTCTGTCCTGTTTTGTTCTTGCTAAGTGAAGGAAAATCTAAACTTACCCTTATCTGCTGCAACTGTAAAATTCAAGGGTGCCATCCTGCTTTCTTTCCCAGCTATGGCCTCGTCACTTAGGCATCATGTCCCACAATTGATTAATATTTTACCTGGCAAATGGATGCAAACTCTTTGACACTACTCTTCTCCCTGGCAACTGGTCCATTTGAGTTTTCTAGAATAAAAATAAAGGGATGCTATCAAAAGCCAACCTACACTGTCTGTGATAATGTGGTACATTTAAAAAAAAATTACTGCAAGGTTAACTCATGGCAGTTGTGTATCTTCTGGATCACCTTTTATACAATCAGAACTGTAGCTGCAAATTTGGGGAGGTCTGTTCTGTATTAGAAAGACACAGACTATAAAAGTGAGAAGCTAATTTCAACAGTTCTTCAGAATCCTTGGATTTTATTTTCTTCTTGGTGATCAATAAGGAAATGAAGCCAAGTATTTGAAGGAAAAGTTCATTTTTGTACTGAGAGTACATTAAGGGCTAGGAGGCAAATGAAAGGGCTTTGATGGTAGAGAGGATGCAGCAGTGGGTGTTTGCTGAGACTGGTTTTATTCAACATCTTCATTCACAACCTGCAGAAAGAAGAGTGCATAAAATCTCCAGATCTACAGATATTCTTGACCTCCTTAAGGCAGTAAAATGCCATGCCAATGACATCCTGCAGGATCTCACAAAATTGAACAAAAGGCACACTGTTGGCATAGGAGTTTCAGTATAGATAAACGTAGGGTGGATGTAGAGGAAAATAATCCAAACCAAAGCTCTTTGATGCTGATGATGGAACTGGCCATCATGGCCCAGGAAAGAGGCCTGAAGTCGCTGTTAACAATTGCCTGAGATCGTCAGCCCAGTGTGCGTCTGCAGCCAAATAAAAGCCAACAAAACTTTTGGAAAGCAGCAGGAAGAGTGTTGAGGGAAAGACAAAAGGTGTCACTTTGTTGCTCTGTGTGTAGCCTCAGCATGACATAGACTGAATCAAACTTCCATGCCTGGTCTCTCACAGAGAATAGAAACATACCACTAACCACCAGGGTGAAAGATTAAACCATAATTTGAGGAGAACCTACATAGCTGAAGCATGCTTTAGCTGCCTCCAGTCCTAGAAAATAGCAATGACAGATGTATGTGCTTTGACATCCTTGAGAAAGAAGCTGAGCTTCTACCTGAAACAGAAACATTAGATCAAAGTCTTTGGTACCATCTCCTGATCCCATGGCTTACATGTAGATACAGATCTTCCCTTTGTCCTTCTAAACAGGGATTTTTTCCATGTACAGTGTTGTATCACTATTGAGGATTGCACAAGGTTTACAAATGCATGATGGTATTTGGATTTTACCAGTCACATCCTAATGCTTTAGAATAAACCCAGAACTTGATTTAAGGTGATTAGCATGCCAAGAGGTTTATTAAAATGCCTGTTTGTCTTTCCCTAGAGGTGACTTAGACTGCCTCCACCTGCACTAAAATTAAACACTAATATTGATTAAACCCACTGGTCTTAAAAAAGTCTGTTCTATTAAATGGTATTCTACTGCCAAAATTTATTTGCAAAACAACAGTCATAACCCTTAAAAAGTAATTTAACCTGCACAGCTGTTAGAGCCAAGAATGAGACTGAAAGAACACGCTGTTTGAAAAGAGCATCACATTTGATAATTACTGCAGTGGAAGTCTGTGCTGGCCATTGTTTTGGTACCCAAATCTCGAGCAAGAGCCCTGGCAGTGAACAGACAGTGCATCTTGAACATGTCTTACCCATGTATGGTGATATTTTCCAGCTGTATTTCAGAAAAGTTATGCAGTGTGGCCTTACCATTCATTTTGCTGCCTGTTGACAGCTAACTTGACTGAACAGAACAAACATTGCTGTTACTGAGCAGACCCTTGGAGTACACTGATTTTTGAATGCTTTACAGAATAAAGATGTCATCTCTGGGATGCTCAGGAAGCTTTTTTGCACAGGCTGCTCCTGGAGAGGAGAAGGCACTTTTTTTTTTGGTGTAAGTCTGCCATATATACAAAAACAACAAAACAAAATCGCAGTCTGCATGACAAAAAAGGACGCAGAGCAGGGTGAATTAAGGGCAGTGCAATGTCAAATAGGAGAGAGGGATGGTTGAGCCTTCAGCTGGGAAAAACGTAAGAGACATGATCTATCTGTGCTTATGTGAGACTTGTGCAGCTTCTATGTATTGAAGGAAACAGAAGTTGCTTGAGAAGCCAGGTAAATCTCTTCATACCACTCCAAACGGAAAGGTGGACTGCATCCTGCTTAGCTAGTCCTGTAAACCTATTGTGATTTTACTGACTCCTGGGGGCACATCAGTAAATACTCTGTCTTTTTATTACAACTGCATGTCTAATTAAACAGCTTACAAAGTGGGGTGTGGAGGAGCAGGGGACTCCTAACAGGACCCTGGTGTGTGTTGCTTTCTGTCCAGTACTGTGGGATTTCACAAACAGTTGAGGAAGAAAGACCCCAGTACGAGATGTCTGCTCAAACACATAACCCCTTCAACACTGAGAAGCGTGGGTTTGGTTAACAGTACCGCCACTTTATACTTTTTATGCTTGGCTCTATTAGGGTATATAATGAACTGCAACATACCATTTTATCATTTGATTGATCCCTTTTTGTTACTATGTAGTACATGATGGTAAATCTTCTCTAGCTTATGCTCTCCTCCCATCCACCACATCTTTTTTCTCCCTTTTCATCTTCTTCTCTTCACAAATTTGTTTGGGTTTTTTTATGTTATTTAATTTTTATTCAGTTGCTGTCTGCATTAGCCTCAACATTAGGCAGCTTGGAAATCATCCTGCAACGAAATGGCCTACACACCCTGGCAACTATAGAAAACAAGCATCAGAGAACTTCAAGCAGCAGGCCCAGGTACCCATTCTAAATTAATCATGGCTCAAGGAAAATTATTACGACAGTGCAAAACAAAGAAGCCACTCATCAATGCAGGAAAACCACAGCAGAACAAGCCTGGATACAGAGAGGAATTGGGGGAACAGGTATCCCACACTGCTGGACTGAGTATGTGTCAGTGCAGATCTGTGTGAAATGTTCTGTCTGGCCTGAAACAGCAATGGTGAACACCAATAAACTCAGCTTCCCGGCAGTGGTGTTGGGCATCCCCTCTCTGCCCACAGGTAAGGGGGAGGTTGTGCTTGTCCACCTAATCTAGTCAGGGCTCAGAGTGGATTTTGTCAACCTTGAAGCTTCCAGCTTTTTGAAACAGAAGCCAGATTTAGCCTGAGACTTACATGTCCTGGCTAAGGAGAAGCCAGCTGACAAGGTTCCTTTGAAAAACCAATGTTTAATTTCATGCCTACATTCTTATCCTTCCTGCTATTATACAACGTTCTTCCGTTTCTTGGGTGTGAGCAACTGTGACACAAAAGTGACTCACGTTTCCATGTCTTTAGTTGTATTACACTAAAAGGAAAATCCACATCTAACTGCTGCACAATTGCACAAGTTAAGTTTTACAGATCCAGACAGCACCAGAAGAAGGCCCAAACAGCAACAATATGGTAGCTTTAGCAGGCTCGCTGTTAGGGAATTGGCAGTACAACTTCTGGACTCAAAGTGCATGAGGCTCTAGACATGAAACGCTGCTTAGTTGCTAACATATTTATGCAGCACTTCCAGCTGCCTGGGCTCAGCCAGCCAGCACTGCTGCTGAAACCCCTTAAATCCACAGCTGTGGAGAAAGCCCCTAAACCAGTGCTTATTGAGGCCCTGTTGCACCGTGTGATTTGGCACAGACTGGTTTTCTGGTAGCGGGGGAGGGCCACAGAAGTGGTTTCTGTGAGAAGGCATGTTTCTGCCATGTCCAGCAGAGCCAATCTCTGATAGCTCTGAAGATGGAAATGGTGCTGGCCCAGTTAGAGCGGCTGGCATTGCCTCTATGATAACATATTTAAATAGAAAATCAAAACAGTGCACGTACAGTTTTTTTTCCAGAGGTGGCAAGGCACTACCAGGGCCATCCCAGTGCACAATGATGTGCTGGGGCTGCTACCATCTCAGCATGGTCTGCAGTGAGCCTTGCCTGCTTGGCCACCCCGGCCAGCCATGCCGCGGGCAGAAGGGCAGGGGTGGCATCTTCTCCTCCCAGCCCCCACATGCCGAGAGGCGCTGAACAGCCCCAGCGCTGCCATGGCCGCCACGGCCCGCTCAGCGGCCCTGGGGCTGCACGGCCGACAGTGGAAACACGGCGAGCGATTGCCCGGCGCGGAACCCAGACAAGATCAACTTCTCAGTACTGTGAGATCATGCAGTAATCTTTGAATTAGTGGAAATTGTTGGCAATGGTATATGTAAGAGGTTTTTCTTGTAGTCAGAGAAGAGGAGGAAGTGTGGACATGAGAGGGAGAACAACATGGTGGCAAGGTCAATGGAAAAAGGGGGAGGAGGTGCTCCAGGCACCAGAGCCGAGATCCCTCTGCAAGCCATGGTGAGGACTACAATAAAACAAGCTGTCCCCCTGCAGCCCATCAAGTCCACGGGGGATGCAGAGATCCACTCACAGCCTGTGGGAGAAGTGCTCATGCTGGAACAGGTGCATGCCAGAGAAAGCTGTGATCTAGTGGGAGACTCAAATGTAGAGCGGGCCCTTGCTTCCCAACTAGAGCAGCCTATTCTTAGACAATGGACAAGTGACCCACATCACAGCAGTTTTGGGAAGACTGTTGGCCTGTGGGAGGGACTCATGTTGCAGCAGTTTTGGGAAGACTGAAATTAGAGCCATGCTAGAGAAATTCACAGAGAACTGGCTCCTGTGGGAGGGACCCCACAGCATAGCAGAGGGAATGCTCCTCTCCCTGAGCAAACAGATCATCTCCAGTGACAAACTGACCAAAGCCCCCACGCCCTGTCTCCTTGTACTGTCAATGGGAAAGAGAGAGGGGCTAGGGAAAAAAAGGTGTTTTAAAGGCTTATTTTACTTCTCATTATCCTCCTCTGACTCTGTTAATAATAAATTTACTTTATACCTTTAAATTTCAACCTGTTTTGCCTTTAAAGTGTTTTCTCCCAGTCCTCATCTCAAGTCATGAGCCCTTCATTAACTTTTTTTCCTCTCCTCTGCCAGCTGGGAGCAAGAGAGGCTGAGTGAAAGACTTTCGTGGATGCCTGGCATTTGGCCAGTGTCAAACCACAACACACGGCCTCTGTTTCCATCCAGCGGAGCAGCAGAGCTGCAACGCTGGCTGCTGGCCTCCACTGCCTCCTCAGACTAAGAGTGCTCCAATGAAATCTGCAGGAAATACCTGTAAACGACAGCCTCTCCCCTTCAAGGATCCTGACTGCAGAAGCACTCAAATATCTGACATTCGATGAGTCACACTCAATTACTCAAGAATCAGTACTTTAATTGCCTGGCCTTCCCAACAAACACTTGCATGCTGAAAATAATGAGGAGCAGAAATAGTTTTACTATGCGGCAGGGATTTTTCTCTGCTTTAATTTTTGAAGGATTTCTATTAGGAGTTTCAATCTGAGGTCCAAATTGCACATTTGCATCACGTGGTTAAATTTATCGTTAAAACAGGTAAAAATGTAACCAATGCACTTCATACTACAGAGATTATTTGAAGAAAGCACTAAAGAAAGAGACTTAGGAAAACACTGGAACAGTCAAGCACTCCATCCATTACAATGTAGAGACCATTACGGTACTAAGAGAAAAAATGAAGTGTTCTCTGATGCTCATTGAGACTGCTTGGTTAAGTTTGTTTCCTCAAATCCAAGACTCTCTTCTCATCAGCACATTTGAACAGCTTGCATAAATAAGGTACAGTACAGGAATTGTATATGCCTCTAATTAAGATCTGAACACTCAAACGAACATTCAGAAATGCAACACTTGTCCAAAACAAAAGTCGCCAGGATGTAAATCAACAGAGACTCTGCTTCTCAGGAATAAAAACTTCTCATGGGGCCCACTTCCCTGATGCCCAAACTCCCAGAAATATTTTATTGGCAAACTCCACAAAATAGTTTTATGACTTGGGAGACTTAGCTGAAACCTCAGGACTTCATTTCTCAGACCATTAACACTGAATTTCTATTCCTTCAGGAGCAGCCAGGCTTTGATGCTGACAGGAAAAGGAGTCCCAGAAGGAAAATCCACTCCAGACACAGATTCATGACTACAGCAGCACTGTACAGCACTACCAAAAGAAAGAGCAGAGCCGTGAGAACACAGACTTTACAACCTCAAGACTAAGATGAGCTCAAATGTGTATTTGACAAAAATACAGAAATATCCAGTGTCATATTCTAATAATACAGAAGTTACTTTGCTTTGGATAAAATATACTCGATAATTTAAGGTTAAAACAACTTTCCATATGCATTAGTACTCACCAAAGTAAAAAATATCAAGTGTCTTTACACTCATGACAGACAGAAAAGACAAACTGACATATTTGACTGCAACTTCTTTCAAGTCAAGAGGTCTCTTGGACAGTAGTGCCCTTACTCTGACACTCCACCTTTCTCTACCTGTGCCTCCTTCTTTACATTCTGGGCCTTCTGCCCAAATCCAGACCAGTTGGCCAAGACCTCAGCCTCTGAAAGCCTCACACAGAGACTATGCAAAACACCTTCAGTTTTAACCAGTTGTACCAACCACTCTTAAAAAAAAAAAAAACCAAACAGAACCTCTCCTGCCCTGATCATGTGAAGAATCCTTAAGGGTCCAGGCTAAAATGTCAGCTTCCTAACAAGGCCTTTCATCTAGCCCTGAGGTAGTTTCTGTCCGAGGACATTCAGAGCTCCATCTTATGCAGGCCATACACTAATGGACTGAGTTTAGTACCAAATTGCCCCCTGCTGCCCCACTCTTTGGGTTTTGCTTGGTACTTACATGCATGTTAATAAATCAAAGCTATTTAAGGAAACCAACATGACAGCCATTAATGTACCATGCCAAACAAGACTGTTAAGTGCCATGGGTAAGGAGGGTAAGAGCTCTCTCTGCCTCATCCTTCCCTCCCTTCTTGTTTCTATCTGTTTTCAAAGCCTTTCTTCCTCCATGCCAGGGTATTTTGGTAAAATCAGCTGAAACACATCAGCAGCCCAAGGGGGCAGGAGTTAAGACACATAGAGCCTAAGGCCACATATTAAGAGAAGTATACCTCCTCCCTTCTCAGTGGGAAAAGCTTTCCAGAACCAGCCAGTGCAATGGTGAAGCAAATGGTGATGGACAGGTGGGGGTTTCAGATTTTATTTTAGCTTCTGGAATTAAATCAGCATAGCCACCCCACAGAAGCATCCTGTGGTCTGGGGAAGCTGGCTTCACTGAAAGAATGCAACTGAAACTAAGGCTTTCTCCAACAGCAATAACAACCCTGCCACCCCCCCTGCCCATCACTCTTGGAATACTTTGTGTCATTCCACTCATCTATTAAGAAATCTCTAGAGACCATTTCCCTAATTCTACTCTAAATGCAGGTCTGCAGTTTGGATAGGGCTTTCTTGATACCAAATGGAAGTAGGGTCAAGTTTCTATGCTGCTGTAAAATCAAAGGTAAAATTGCCCTCTAGCCCCATCTTACTTTCAGCCTTTTCTGTTGTCTGTTCATAGCTAGCAGTTTTGAATTTGTTCTTTTACAGAAGCCATACAGCACTGTAGTGTAACAGGACAAATGTGACACCTGCAGGAAATGCAGCATAATCAGGTTGAGATGGCACTGTGATTTCTTCCTGCCTTTTACATGGATATCTATCCAGCTCTGTGACTTTAGAACCTCTCCAGGATTTTATTATCTACCTTTCGATATACATGTATTTGAAAATAATTTAAGACTTATTTCCTAAGTATATTCTGTTCCTCATTTTAGTTACACACTCAGTGAGAGGGTACACACACTTTACAGGACAAAAAATTTAAACCATGACTACTTAGTAAATTATGCATTGTAGTGATTGAAAGACAAGTACCAGAGAAAATATACATGCTGAAGCCTGATGTATATACTACATTGGGAAGTCTTCAGTGATATGACAAAGAATTTGTGGTTTTTTTCCCCCCAATTACAAGAGAACAGAGGATTTGTCAGACATTGATTCTGCAGCTTCTAGTGTCCACTCTACGCCTCCTTCCTCTTGATGATCAGAGGACCAACGTTGTCGCCAGTTTCCTCGTTGTGCTTTGTGTGAGAGCCATCACACAGTGGGAACTGAAAAAAGAAAGAATAAACACATCTAAAGTACATCCACAGTCAGAACTAAGAACCTAGGCTGAAAGTTTACTAGGCATCTTCTCATTAAATCCACTGAAACCACAGACCACAACTTTCATGCCAGCATCTCAGGTCTCTCTGAGTCTTGGCTGAACATTAGCTTTATTAGTGTAGAGCAGACAAGAGGCTTTTTCTAAAAGAGCAGCCACCGAACTCCACTCTTTGGTGTTCCTGCCTCAGGTGTGCAGGAAGAAACTACAGCCTGAGCAGACCTTCAGCTGTAACCTACCTGGAGTATCTTATTCTCAACCTTGCCCCATGTTTCCTCAATGCTGCCCTTAAGAGCCATGTTAGTTGAAAGTAATTTGAAGAAATATTTGTTCCACTCTTAAATCCCAAACAAACCCAAACAAACCCCACCCTAGATCAGGCTGGTCAGAGCAAGAATTACAGGGACTCCTTTAGCCAGCTCTAACTGCCCAGGTCCCAGAGAAGTGATAACTACTGTTCCTGGGATGCTCTTATCACATCGAAGAGCTGACAGAGATTCTGTGAGACAGTAAGAGTGAGGCTGGATCCCATCACTTCTCAAGGACACATTTTCAGGGCTGCACCACCTCTGCACAGGAAGCTCTGGAGATGATCACAGAAATCACACAGCAGTATTTTGCATTCAGTTACAATTTTGTTTGCTTATTAGTAATGGGACTCAAAGTCGGGCATTACTCAGCTTTAGCCTTTGCAACAGTACTATTCTCTTGCAGCATCGTCACAGTCAGTACACAACGTTCCACTGATCTCAATGTTCCTACTTCAGTCACAGCCTTAGAAAAACATTAATACTATACCACCCATGCTTAGTTAGAATAAAAGATTTTAAAGTACTGCAGAAAAACAATACAATGAAACTATATACAGAGCTTTAAAAATAATGCCACCTTGTCTGTAGGGTAGTATTGGGAAGGAAGGAGAGAGATGAGGTGTGGGGATTTCTTCTGGCTTTTCACAGTAATGAAATGTCAAAACATAAGCTAAAAATAGCATGTGATACTTCCGATTAAAGAAACCTTGAATTCAGAGAATGCTCATGAAACCTTCTCATCCCATCAGTCATTTGTGACTCAATGAATAAGTAGATACTCGGGTAAAATCTCATCAAACAAAAATGTACGTTACTGGGACATTGACCAGCTTTCAACAGCAGATGTTCCTGGGCCAGTTGTTTCTCCATGCAATACCATAATCCACTGATCTTCACATATGCAATGACACAGCTTCCATCTCTCACAAGCTCCAAGGAGGCTACCCAAAGTCCACCTACACCAACATCATTGCTTCAAGTTTTCAAGCAACAAAAATGGTGGGAGGTTCAGATAGCATCCAGACATCTTTAACAGCTACCAATAGTGACTGCTCTGCATTCATCCTACTGGTCAGCAGGTCTCAGAACACTGGCTTCCAGGGGCTGGTACACTCCACTTGAGCTTCTCAGGGAAAAACACCAAACCAAACACCACTTTTCCGGAGCACCCACTTGGTCACCTTGAAGACCAGATACTGCACAGAAGGATATTGGGCCTGACACGATGTGTTCATCCCCGATTAAAAATAAAGCAGGCTAGCAGGAATAGTGCCAAAACTCAAACCCCAGGGGAATTGTACAGTGATCTGGACAGCTCAGCTGATTTTCCTTGATATTGAATTCATTTGGATTCTCTATCTCTATTTCTGTGGATAGTCTGCAGCAGTATTCCTCAACCCAGGGACTACTATTTCTCTGGAACACACAGAGACTGCATGTCATTGTAAAAAGACAGCAAATTAATTTCTTACTCCCCCAATTCACACCTAAAAATGAAGACAAGTAAGAAAACAAGTGTTGTAACTTTAATTACACTTTAAAGACAAAACTCTTGCCTCTATATTGGTAAGTTTGAGTACCGGGTTTTTTCACTAAACCGGACAACTATGAAGCACCTGCAGAGCATAACATTGATTTGAAAAGGGTCATTTAAAGAACCACCCATTTTATCATTAACAGATAATTACATGCCAAGACAAACTTATTTCAAGATACCACGTGTGATTTTTCAAAACACATACATTCCACAAAGACTTTGGCCAGCACAAAAGCCTTTTAAGTACACAATTTCAGAAAATAAAAACCAAACAAGAACAACTGCTCTTTTTTCAAGAGTTACTCTAAAATACTCTGGTATAGTCCAACTGCTTTGTTTTTCCATATAGAGGAGGAGCACCATGTGGGATCACCTGTAAGTGCATGCACACCATCAGTGCAACAGAAATATCCTCTGGTTCCTAATGCTACTGCTTCTACCAACAGTCTCATGCCTCAGGTGAGCCTGAATCTCATGAGACCTGCACAGAGTGACACAAAAGGACATTTCTTCTAGCCTTTAGATGCACCTATTTAACAAAAACATGGCAGGTACTTAATGCATTTGAAGTAACTGTAATTTCCTGCATTGAAAGCATATACATTCCACATTCTGATACCATACAATGACAAATTTAAACAGTTTGAGAACTGTAAAAGCCAGATAATGCTAGCTGACAATTTCCAAAGATGACAAGCATGTACTTTATTACTGTTTGACAATAACAAATATGAGAAGCACACAAACCCTATTAAAGGTTATGCTACCCATGCTGCAAGGTCACCCCATGAAGGCAGAAGAAAGGCAACAAAA
Source organism: Irena cyanogastra (assembly GCA_013397155.1). NCBI lineage: Eukaryota > Metazoa > Chordata > Aves > Passeriformes > Irenidae > Irena > Irena cyanogastra. The sequence goes on along the minus strand of VWZV01006847.1, from coordinate 3,678,953 downwards.
CTGGAAATTACGGTCTTTGAGTTAGAACATGTTGACTAAAATACTTATCATTAAACAGCAGCAAAAGGAAACAAATACCTTCCAAAATTTCCACTGATCTCCTAAATGCCTTTACAAGACCTTTCAGATCGGAATTCTAAGAATGCACTCATTATAGCCTCATCTGCTTTGTATCTAACTCAGTAGGGAAATATGTTCCTAAACTGACAATACCCCTTAAACATATGCCAAAATGTACTGCTTAAGGTTTTTATTTCACACACAAAAAAAAGGGTAATATCAAACAATAGCAAATAATTTGCAGGAGCTGCAATGCAGCCAGAAGAATCAGAGACTATCTTCCATTTCTGTTTAGAAGATTGAATAGGAAGCAGAAAGCACAAACACCAGTGTTCAAGTAGCGTTTTTTCGGTTCAGACTCCAGACAGAATAAAGAAGATAAGGCCACCTCCACAAGACTACTACAGCATCCAATCACAATGCTGTTTAATCCTTAGCAATGTTATACTGCAAAACCCAGTTCAGGTACAAATGTGTAAGCTCCTGAGTTACCTGCAAGGTAATGACGTCAGATCTGACAACAGCAAGAACCCAAAGTTACAGCATCTGGAAATTGCCGAGTTCGGCCTGTGAGACCAATGTCTAAGACTTGAGAAGCTGAGTATTCACTTCCCTGGAGGAGAGAGAGCTAAATTTCAAGGCAGTTGTCTGCCTCTGAAGGTCTGTATTATTTCATTCTCCGCACACTGGCACCTCCTAAAAAAGCTTTTAAATGTGCACCAGTGATAAATGGACAGGATTAACCATGCAATGTTTTCTCTTATTACAGATCCCAGAACTACCTTTATAGATAAAGTATATACATCTCAGCTACATTAGGTGTCACACATCTCTAAGATCAGATTTAAATCTGAGGTACTGTTATTGAGAGGCTAGGTTATCACTATTTTAAGGCAATTGAAGCAACCCAACTTCAAATGCAAGCAAGCTAGACCAATATTTAGGCCAGACTTTTAATTGCTCAAAAATAGAAGCTTAAAAGTATGCCAACTGTGACTGCACTGGCATAAACCAGTACTACTAGCAAGTACTTTCTGACTAAGCTTCCAACTTTCTCCAAAAAGAGGTGTTTAAAATCTTCACAGACTGTGCTTCCAGGCCAATAGCTTTGAATAAGCCTCAGTACTAGCAAACGTAGCACACAAAATGGCATCTGTCACTCACGATCATGCTCCAGACAGTTGCTCTCTTTTCAAGAGATCTTCTTCAGAGCTACAGAAACATTTTGTCCACTATTAGCAATGATCTGCAGGCTTTACTCTGAGCATCAGCACAAATCTGCGTAGTTCTACAGATTAGAACATTACTACATCTCTGTGCAGAATATTATAAGTGAAAAGAGGTTAGTCTGCTCTAAATAAAGGAGTTTAAAAACAGTTTTGCTGAAAGATGCATGCACATGAACAACACTGGACCCATTCATTCTTCTCTTACCTTCTTAGACCTCCAACAACGACAGTACACAGCCTTGTCTCCCAGATCTTCCATATCAAAGGCATGGACTACCTTGGGGTTATCCTTCTGGATATGAGGATTCACCATTGCTTTGGAGCATTTGTCTTTAGAAAGAAGTGTTTTGTAGGCTAGATATCCAACAACAGCTGCTCCAGCAGCTACGGTCACTGCAGCAATCCATTCTGTTAGAATAAAAGAAAAAAAACCAAGAGACTGTCAGGTTTTGACCACAACATTCTATTAAAACTACTTAGTAGTAAATGTTTGCACGTTTGCAGCAACACCTTTTTACTTTCCAACAGATCTTTTTATTCTGTAGTAGTAACTCTCTACTTTAGAAGAGTATTTTCCTTTGACAGGCACCTAGTTAATATGCTCTTTTCTGTTGTTCAGAGTTCTACTTCACTTAAGTCCTTTCTACACAAGGGTGAGAACTAACCTGGCAGAGTTTTCATGGTTTTGTTTTTTACTCTTCTACTTAGCAAACCCTGATATTAACATCAGTAATACATTGTTTCAAAGTTCAACATATTAAACCAGGTGTAAATACATCCTGTAGCAGCAAAAAACCCGTGTTGTTTGTTTCAGTTGCAAGAAAGTCACTAAAGAAGAACAGTCAGCACTAACAACCCAAAACCAGGTTTCTCCCCGCAAAGGCATGGGCACTGAGTAGCTTTTAATAAAATGCATCTTGTAACTAAAAAAACTAAAACCACTTGTTTGGCAATGGGTGCATTATTAAGTATACTACCACCGGTAACAAAAGCCATCTTAGATTAAATCCCTATTGTGATATAGAAGAAAGAACAAGGATCCAAAAAGATTATATTTAAGAATCGTAGCACACGTTTATTTTAACTAGATTAAGTCCTGAATCTCTGCAAGACAACTTTCATTTAAAAAATCCTCTTACCACCATTCCTCATCCTCACATTTCCTCCCTTTACCGATAAAATTTCTGCAGCCTTTCCTAGTACAATGCCCATTCCTGCAAGAGGTTTTCCTACTTTTTTGTAGCTCTACTGTTTTCTCTTTGCTTCATGAAAATATGCTGGACTTTGGCTCAAAGGTTCAGGTTGCAGCACCAGGTCCGGTTGTTTCCTCTCAGAGTAACAGGTGGCTGCTCTTTCTTTGGTTTTTATCCACCACTTCTACATATACATGTACTGCAAGTTCTGTTTACAGACAAATAAACAGGAATGTAAGTTTCAGCACATTTACAGAACTTAATAAAATTAGAAGAGTCTCCAGTTGGGAATTTCTATCCTGTCCTTCTGTGTTTTAATTGTAAGATGCCAAGCCAGATGGCATCTGTGGAGTAAGACAAAACACCACATCCAAGTCTAGGAAGAAACAAAAACCTTTATTAGTTCTTGCTACTTTCCGTGACCAACTGACTTGGTGTATTTCCACTGTGAGCTTGGACTAAAAGTATCAAGGGTTTCTGTCCCTGTCCCACAGCCTTTCCTAAAATCTATATCAAGCTCTTTCCTCAGCTAAAACACTGTGTTAGCTCATAGGCAGCACACGGATCCACAGGTGTCTGGCTGCAGCAATATGTGGAATCAGATAGCTATCTGTACAGTGTCTGCAGCCCTGTAAGATCAGGGAAGGCAGACACTCTTTTAGAGTCTTAATAAAGGAGTAAAAGATGCAGAAATCCGTCAGAGTTCATTTTCTTAGTAAATGAGACAGAAGAGACCAACATACACTGAGACCTCCCCTGCTAATGAATGACAAACCCTTCCTGTAACAGTAAGGTGATATTAAGATACAGAAAATCATTTTTAATGCAGAAGAATTTAGCGCAGGCATGTTTCCCTGCTCCCCAACTCCTTAAAACAATAAAAGCCTCAGAGACCATGTTGCGAATTCTGTGTTTTAAATCCATCCAGTGAGTTCTCACCCTTTGTTCCCCAGAGTAATGCATTAATTTTGATAAAGAAGCGAGGAAATTAAAATTTTAAAAGGATTCTATGAAAATCTGCTTTAATTTAGCACAACAGGCCAAACTAACCAAAAGAACAGCTACAGTTGAAATCCAAGAAAGCAGCTTTCCCAAGGAAAGCCACTGCAGCACCCCTGCCCTGTCTCACTCCAGCAGGGCTGTGGCAGGGAGGAGGAGCTCCGCAAGCTCAGGGACCTGCTGGGTCTGACAACTTTGACGTGACCCCTGAAGAAATGTCAAGTGCAGCTACAACAGCAAAAGCAAAACCGAGGGACTGCTCATTGCGTGGCTTTCAGGGAAGCAGCAATTGCAAAGATTGCCCAAGCTGCTACCAATGCACTGCCTATGGTCCAAATCTTCACCTACATCTTAAATAAGTCATAAGGGCACAGGGGGACCATATCCATTCCCTTATGAAATCTAAGGGGAAAGAGTGACTTTAATGAAGACCACAGGTGGCTCCTGTAACTGAAGCAGCCTTTCAGATACTGCACCTTAAGGAAGCTGATCTTTACTTGTACCTACCCAAAAGTCCAAGACAACTTATCAAACAAGAGGAAAAGATATTTTAATAAATATTTCTGTGACTCACTACAAGCCAAAGAAGTCTGTACTAAAATCCAGCAGCACATTCAGAAGAGCTGTTCTGCACATCTGCAGCCAACTCAGACCCCTCTGACATCCCTTGGGCCAGCCCCCATAACTGTGCACAGCAGATCCAGCTCAGCGAGCAGAGATCATGAATTAAATCATCATCTCATCTTGCTGTGATCCTCTACCTCTTCTCCCAAGGGCCAAGGCCATCCTTTACACACACAGGCAAGTTGTATACGTATCAACAGCTTTAGGTATTTTTTCTTGTAATAGAGGAATGGCTTTTCTACTGTATTACCTTTTTTCAGGCAGTGGCTTCCCTGGAGCCATTTCACTTTCCCCCTTTCAGGATGGAAAATTATATCAACCAATAATGCAAAAAATCCAATCATTTCAAGCAGTCTTATTCTTTAAATTCCAGAATTGCCTTAATAAATATAATGAAAATTTAGAAGAAATATTTTAATTTATTCAATAGACTCTGTTAAATCATCCTGCAGGGTTTCAGAGGCAGTAAATTTTGTCTTGTTTTATATGCAGATCTGGAAAAGCTGGAACACCCATTTAATCTTTCTAACTAAGTTAACCACAAAACACATGTGGAGGAAGAACACTTATTTCTAAATACTCTGGATGGTTTCAAAAGACTTCTGGTGCCAATTCAACAGTCTGCTGCCAAACTCGTAAGGTCATGCATGATGTATCTGTTAACAGAGTGACACTGATGTGGAGCATCAAGGAGTTTTTATTTCTTCTTAAAATAAAAAGCAGTAGGAGCAACTTTTGAGTTATTATTAAAGAACTCCCAATTCTGGTATAATACCAAAGCACAGTGTTACAAGACAAGACAAAACAGGCCTGTGTAACATGGCAGAAAAAATTGGTTTTATGCTGTAAGCACTAAACAATGCAAAAAAAGGTTGGCTAAAACTCCAGAAAAATCAACACACAAAGGAGAGAAGAGACAGCAAGAGAGATGGAAAGAAGGAAACAAATTCAAAGAATGAAGTCCCAGGAGAGCAGGCAGTGCACAGAAGTAAACAAAAAAATCAGAGACAAGAATGGCGATAAGACACCGATAGGGATTTATTCTCTTCTGTGTTCTTTGGACATATCCTAATCAAAGGGATTTAGATGCAAGTTTCTCCTCTCTTCTTTCTCTAAACATTTAGAACATTGCTCTGGATGTTTCCAGATCTACACTACAGATAAGAGTTTTTGGATCTGCTAGAGAACTGAGAGACTTTATCCACAGGAAAACACACATTTAGCATCTGCACAGAGAAGTGGACTAAGCAAAGTGGTCTCACCTCCACCAAGATCCTTGTTAAGAACTCAGATCAATTTACATTCTAGTAACTACCAGCAAGATGGGGGAGAGCTACACCCTGACAAAGTTAGTCCAAGACTGTCCTAAGAGGCAATATTCAAGTTACCTCTGCTGCTTAGAAAATATTGACGTTATTCAAAAGCCACAGAGTAATAATGTCTGACATGAAAAACTGTATTTTATGTCTCCAGAAGTGCTTGTAACTTTCAAGCATTTTTGTCCTCATTTTGCTGCCAATGAAGAGATGGCTATTGTGCAAGGGGTGTTCATGACAGTCCAGTAGTGTCACTGCCCACAAGAAAAGCCAATGATGGAGAAACACATGATACTCACTTACTGAAGAGTCATCCAGGATAACTGGATACACAAAAAGCCTAACAGTAAAAGCAGTTAAGCCAACATAATCACTTCTACCATTCCACAGCATCCACAAAAAATGAGATTATAACTGGCAGGTTTAATTTATGTAGAGTTAAGAGGGCACCTGAGGGAAAAAGATGGTTGAATTTCACCAATAAGCAATAAAAGACAAGTCACCGTGATCAGATCTGTGGTTGATGTGGGATCACACCTGCAAACAACCACACCTCTCAGACCAAAAGCATTAGCTGTGCTACTCACTGCCTGCCAAAGGCCACACATGCATAGAAGCAGTTAACTCCTCCAACTGCTATCTCACAAAAATAGGGTAAGTTTCTGGTGTCTAGTTTTCAGTAGGTAAGAAATTATTTTCAAAATTCATCAGCCTGAGACACATGCCAGCTAGAGGAAGAACTGTACCCTGCCAGTCACAGGGCACTGATCAAGTTTAATCTCCTCAAAAATCACAAAAATGTAATGCTGTCTCCTTCTACACAGAGCACCCTCCAGACTACTATGGCTACTCCTATGCTTTTCTTAGATAATGAGAATATTTTCAGTTTGTTTAGGAGCATATTCTTCTCCCATCTCTACAATGTTTTTCTGTTTAATTCCCAGTGTCTAGGAACTGTTCTAATTCTTGCAAGATTATAAATGACAGCAAGCTGCCGCTGGCAGCACAACCTGGATGCAAGCTATTACCAAGTCATCCTCAGGGCATTATAGCCTTCCATCACTATAGCCCATTTTAGATTAATGTCTTTGCCACCATTCTCTGTACCAGCAGCCTTCACCCTCCCCCATCCACAAAAAAAAAACCCGAAACCATCTGCCCGCTAAATTAAGGACATAAATCATGAGCAGCTTTGCAAGTAGAAACCAGTCATGCGCGTGAAACTCAATTTTTGGAGAAAATTAGGTAATTGAGCTTTCTATTCTATCCTCCAACTCTTTCATCTTGCCCAGTTGTGCAACAGCATTCTAAACACACAACGCTATCTCAGGCATGGTTCAAGTCAATCATTACACAGCGCAAATGTCACCGTTACCTCTACTGTACAGCATCGAGCATCGAGAGCCAGACAAAGCCCCTGAAATTTACAGGTTTTCACGAAATTTTCACTCAAACAGGTGGAACGACAAAAATAAAAGAGAGGTGTCTGAAACAGGCTGTCCTCACTACAGATAAAACCCGGCGGGCGGCCGACCCGCTGTGAGGGCCTAAGCACCCACAGCTCGGCGGCTCCGGGCCCTCACACCGCAGTGGAGCGGGGAAGAGGGGACCCCTCAGGCCGAGCCACCACACCGCGTTCCCCCTCGCTGACCGCAGCAGAGATTTCACTGAGGAGCGGATCCCACCGGCCGCTTCCAGACCCACCGCATCCCGCGGGGACAGTGGCGGGCAGCCCGCCATCTTGTCCCAGGGGTCCGACGGGGCACGGGGCAAAGCCGGCCCCCGAGGGGCGCCCCCCGTCCGGCCCGCTCGCGGTGCCGGGCCTCTCGGCCTGGCCCAGCCCGGCCCGGCCCGGCCGCCCCTCCGATCAGCTCACGCCTCCAACTCCCGGCCAGCCATACCCTTCACGGCGCAGTTCTGCCCCGGCCCCATCGCTCCTGCTTCCCGCTCCGCACCGCGCACGCGCCACTGCCCAAGATGGCCGCGGGGCCGCCCCTTAAAGGCCTCCCGGCAAGACAAGGGGCCAGGGGAGAGGTGGAGGTTACGGGGTGTGCGCGATGGCGCTGTGGACAGGAGGAGGGAGGAGCGGACAAGCGCTGTCACTGGCTAGACGCCCGGCACAGGCTCTCAGGGAGGCCTCTGCAGCGGTAAAAAGGGTGTTGGGCACCGCTGTGCAGACAGCGGCTCGTCGCACCTCCGTTCTCTTCTACTTGTGGTGCTGTCAGCTCTGCAAAACGCTTAGGGCAGATCGCTGTATGAGGCCTCTCCCGTGTAGTTGTGGAAAGATGAAGCCGAAAAGTGATATCCACGGAGTGACAGCCGCCTCGAACCTCATAAGCTTGGGTATTGATGTGAGAGTTACTATACCTTAAAAAAGTATTATCGAAGTTCTATGTCTGATTAAGGACTCGCTACTCTGGGACCTCGTTTATGGTTGGACCTGATAGGAAAGATGTGTGCTTATGTCTTTATAAATACTTCCATGGCTGAGGGTATGGGTGTTTATGTCTTTGAGATGCGTCTTAATGTCTACCAACTCCAAGATACAAGCTTGTTACAGAACCCAGACAGTCTGACTCTGAAACAGACAAATGGGCCCACACAAGCCTGATCTTCTGAACTTTGGGGGAAATTACATATACAAGGGGGAATATGTGGTAGGCCGTTCGGGAGGGCTGCACCTTCCTGGTGCCTCAGCCGATGGAGAAAAGGAAGAGGGCGGCGTGCAGCCGGGAGTTCAGGCTGTGTGCTCCAAAACCTNGCCCCTCCCGCTGCCACGGCGCGCGCTCCCGCCGCCCGCCCCGCCCCGGCCGCGCTCTCGCCCCGCGCTCCCGCCGCCTGCTTCGCGCTTCCGCCGCGCGTTCCCATGGCGCTGAAGCGGATACAAAAAGTGAGTGGGGCCGAGCCGTGGGAGGGGGCGGAAAGGTCCCTCTGCCCTCGAATAGTCGCCGGAGCTATCCCCTCTTGTCCGAGGTTGAGGCGGCGACCGGACCGGGCTCAGCGAGAGGTGTCGCGGCAGCCGCTGCCGCGCGCTTTCATTGCCAGGATTCGTCCTTCCCTCGCCAGCAGCCGAGGAAGAAGAGTGGGTGTGAGAGGGAGAAGAGGGGGCTCTTGTCGGCCGCCTGGCGGTTTCGGGACTCTGCCTCCCTGANAGGTTACGGGGTGTGCGCGATGGCGCTGTGGACAGGAGGAGGGAGGAGCGGACAAGCGCTGTCACTGGCTAGACGCCCGGCACAGGCTCTCAGGGAGGCCTCTGCAGCGGTAAAAAGGGTGTTGGGCACCGCTGTGCAGACAGCGGCTCGTCGCACCTCCGTTCTCTTCTACTTGTGGTGCTGTCAGCTCTGCAAAACGCTTAGGGCAGATCGCTGTATGAGGCCTCTCCCGTGTAGTTGTGGAAAGATGAAGCCGAAAAGTGATATCCACGGAGTGACAGCCGCCTCGAACCTCATAAGCTTGGGTATTGATGTGAGAGTTACTATACCTTAAAAAAGTATTATCGAAGTTCTATGTCTGATTAAGGACTCGCTACTCTGGGACCTCGTTTATGGTTGGACCTGATAGGAAAGATGTGTGCTTATGTCTTTATAAATACTTCCATGGCTGAGGGTATGGGTGTTTATGTCTTTGAGATGCGTCTTAATGTCTACCAACTCCAAGATACAAGCTTGTTACAGAACCCAGACAGTCTGACTCTGAAACAGACAAATGGGCCCACACAAGCCTGATCTTCTGAACTTTGGGGGAAATTACATATACAAGGGGGAATATGTGGTAGGCCGTTCGGGAGGGCTGCACCTTCCTGGTGCCTCAGCCGATGGAGAAAAGGAAGAGGGCGGCGTGCAGCCGGGAGTTCAGGCTGTGTGCTCCAAAACCTTGAGAGAGAAAATCCAGCGGATGTGTGCCTCAGTGGACCCTGCGTGATTTTTCCGCACTGACTCGATCTTAGAGGTCTCTTTCAATTTTAATAATTCTATGACCTGTTCAACAGACTTTCCAACCCACACGTCGACTGCTTCTCTCCCACACCATCATGAATATGACACACCTTTTCCTTGTATGCAGTTTTGAAGCTTCACACGGTTATTCCTCTTCCTCACCTCTCCGCGTCCCGGCAGAGGCCGTGACTTTCACCCCCCTGTTCTTTAGACACAGACACCCCCTGCTTCTCCCTCAACCCCGCAGACCCTGAGGGGCGGGACCGGCCCGGCGGACTGCGCTTCCCGGCGAGCCCCGCGCGCCGCCGCGGCTCCGCATGCGCAGGAGGACACAAAGGNGCGGTTTCGGGACTCTGCCTCCCTGAAGGCCCCGCACCCCGAGTCGGTGCTTTAAGGCGCCGTTTGTGGAGCCGCCGCGCTGCTCCGAGCGGCGTGCGGGAGCGGGGAAAGCCGCGGTGCTGATGGGGAGTCGTCGGCAGAGGCGCAGGGACAACATCGCCCAAACGTTGGGCTGTCCTTGTGCCCGGCTGGTCCGCACGGCGATCAGGCTGTTGCCTGGGTTAAGAAGTGTTGTCAGCATAGTTCTTGGTGTGACCTGTGTGCGTATCCCAATTGTAGCGTTTTGGGCTGATAGTTGTAAATGGCTTGGTTCAAGTTGTGAATTCCTAGTTTCCTTTTGTTTGGCGAGGCTGAGCTGATGGCTGTACAGTGCAGACCGGGTATCGCGGCCAGCACGGGAGGGGAGTTCAGGTTAGTACTTCGGCCGTGGAACAGAATCCGTGGTGTTTGGTTGCTGTCGATGTGCCGTGTTTAGGCGGCATTGGTGCTATCCTGCTTACGTGATGGTGCCATTATTTCTTGTGCAGGATTCCCTTTTGCTGTCGGAAGCCATTGGTATTGCAGAAGTAGAATTCTCTAGTGACCGATTAACCCCACAGTAGGCGGATTTGGGATACCCTACGGTAGATACCAACTTATTTGGATGGATTTCTACCAGAAGCTGGTAGTCCTGTCTCACGTTGCAAAGCTTATGCCTTTACACCAAGTGCAATTACAGGACATTTTTGTTCCTTCATATCAATATGTTTGTTGTGAGTGTTGCATTCGACCATTATATCAAATATTAGCAAATTACTACAGTGGTTTTCTTTAGCAATAACTTTGTCATGCTCCTGCATATTACATGAATGATTTGCTTTTTGTTGCCATTTTAATTTCCCACCTCTTCTTGAACATCTCCTTACGCTCATGTTTAAAGAAAAGGATAGTTCTGAATACTATTTCTTTCCAATTCTTGTTCAGCTTCTTTCTGCTAAGGTAAACAGACAAAGGGGAAAGTCTGGTAATCTTGTCTTTTTGAGATGGAGTGGTGGTTTGGGGCTTTCCAAATGTGGTGCTGCTAGAATAGAGTTATTCTTCATACTTTTATCATGTTCACTGCGTAACTTTTCTTTCTGCTTTAGAGACATTCGCACGTATTGGAAAGCCATAATTTTCTTTAATGTGGCATTTAAGAACTTTGATAGATGTGAAATTAGAGTTAGACTTTTTATGTAAGTATCCTTCATTCTGTTAGCCTTATTAAATTCTGTTTCTACTCTTTAAAAATGAAGTAATGCTTTCCAACGTGCTGACTGTGAGGTGCTATGAGATTTCCTGGTTATTCAATAACTTCTACCTGAAACACAAAGAGATACTGGGTAAGGACCTCCAAGAAGAGTTGAGATTAAATTCAGAACTAGTTACCGCTTGCTTCTAGTCTGCTGCAGAAATGACTACTGCTGGTTTTCTTTTTTTCCATTAACTACCCTCATCACGCTCTTCTGCTTTTCCAGAAGAAAAAAATTCTACTAGAGGGATTTGGCTAGCAGTCTGTCTCTCAAGAAGTAGAAGAGGAAAGGGAATGGCAAGGAAATAAGTTTGTTTCAAATGGGAAGTTAAAATGAAGTGGAGAAGTTTGAAAAGACAAACTATTTTGATATCACTGTAATCCATAAAATTTTCCCCAAAAATCATGGAACTGGAAGTTTAATGGTAGATGAAATGTATTTGTATGTTGGTGTGTTTATCTCATCTCCTTTCCTGATATTTCTGGCTGGCTGTAAAGGTTGATAGTTGTGCTGTGTCCAAAGGATAGGAAGGGATAAGATCTGGAGTAGAAGAAATGCTGTGGTTTCAGAGTGCCTAGAGGAATTCTTTGGAGAACAAAACACTGTCAGCAAACACAGTGGTATTGCTTGGGAGCTCATCAGTCTAGACACACTGTCTGAAGTTAAGCTTTGGTGGGTTTAGGGTGGTTCAGAATTATGTTTAAACAAAGCTAAGGGCAAGCTTGAGTGTTTCTTCACAGTAATTTTGATAATTTGTGTGTTCAGTGTGACAACATCTATGGAGGAAGCAAAGCTGTAATATGTCAACCTGTTAGTAAGCATATTTTTGGTCATACTGGTTGGGACTCTGATTTCTAAGTAATATTGCCATTGGGATCTGTGTCAGTGCATCCTGCCTTTGGCTGATCATCTTTGAGAGGCTCCTCAAAGGAGGATAGCATGTGGACTTCCAAAACTGTGCCCTAGTTACAGAAAGACATGTTGTGCTTGAGAGCTTTCTTAAAAAATCGGCAACTGAGCAACCAGTGAAGAAGCTGATCACTGCACATGGAGGTATGTTGATCTTAGTGCTGTAGGTGGAAGAACAGTGAGGGCATGAAGCCCTGCTCTGCAGGCACAGCTGTCAGCAGTGTCTCCATGACAAACTCATCTCAGAGCTCCTCAGAGAGTTATGGGTCAAGAGATTCTTACTCAACATAAGCTGAAGATCCTGTGATCATTTGCCTTGTGAGTGTTTTGCTTTGCCGTCGTATGAGAGAGGCGCTGAATTTCTACACTGTCTGTGATGTTCCTGGAGGCAGTGAAAGAACAGCACATTTTTGTGGGTATTGTAAATTCCAGATGTTGCAAATGACGAAAGCAAAACAAATAGTGTAGGTTTTAGTTGGGAAGGAATATTGTGCAAAGAAGCCTTTATTCTTGCCGCCTCTGGGAAGTGAGATACCGTGACTTTTGTGAAACGTGGAAAATAATTTAAGCTGTCAGGTTCTGTAAAATAGTGTGTAGGTCTCAGTTCTGCCCATCTGTCTTATGCAGAACCATTTTTCTGGGGTTCCTGTTCCAAATTCTTTTTCTAAAGAACATCTGTGCTTTGTATAAAGAATGCTTGTATTCAACATCTCATTCTTTTCTGAGTATGTAAAGTCATGAGGAAGTTTTTCTACGTGTATGTAGAGGATCTTCACTTCTGTTTGCAGTGTTCAATTCTGAGCACTGGCAGGTCCGTCCGATTCAGGGACATCTGACTATCTCCTTGCCGCATTTCAAAATGTGTAGGAAAGCTTGAAGCCTAAATCTTACAGCTCTCCAGATAATTTTGCTTTGAACCTAAAGCTTAAACACCATAATCAACAGTCTAAATCTGAATAGTTCTTCATTTTCATCACAGCTTGATCTGAATTTCTGTATATAAAGATTCAAACTGTTCATACTGTTGGATTATGTTAGCACTTGTATTTTTAAACCATGTTAGCTTCACATATGGATGCAAAATGCAGCTCGAATTTGCTCTACTGATTTTGAAGTTTGATCTGACTTTCTGTTCCGTAGCTGCAGAAGCTCTCAGAATGTATTTGTGAACATTGCTCTCATTTGGTGAAGTTGATTGAAGAGAAGCTTTTCTTCATTGTTGTTGGGAAATATTAATAACAGGGGTTTATAGTTGCGGGTCTCATCACTGTATGAGTTAAAATATTTGCTGTTTTTTCTAATCATGAACAGATGTCAGTGCCTTTTTAGCCTGAACAAATTGAAGTGTATACCCGAGAAGCATTCCCCAGTTCTGTTAATTCTTAAGTACATGTGTACATATGAAAGAAAACAAATTTGTGTGGTTTTGGGGTATGTAAAGATCTTGATGAATACATCTAGCAAGAAAAGCACTGTTACAGATTGGTGACTAAGTGGTTGCCTGGTAGTTCCTATATGCACATGGAATGTTTGCATATACTTCAGGGACCTTCTGAAATGTTTAAGCTTATTTTTCCAGTTACTGCCCTGAATTTAGTAGTCAATAATGACTGTTACAAAATGCATGACTGTTAGTCTGAGTTGTCTGTTTCGGTGCTGTGTAGTGTAGCTGTTTGGTTTTGGTTGGATTGTTTTACTGCATGTACAAGACTTAATCTTCTCTTGTGAGGTTAGATCTTGAGTTGCAAGTTAGAGAAGACAGTGCCTGTAACAGCTCTGCTGCTGGTCATGTTTGTCTCTGGTGATTGCTGGAAACTTGAGATTTGTTGACTCCCTGTGTGTACTGGCAGTGGCTTGGCTTTGCATAAATAGCTGGTTCTCTGAATCACTCCTTAATGAAATTCGAATCCTCTGATTAAAATAGGAACTGCACTTCTTCTAAAGTGCCTTTATTAGTTAAAGTCTAGCCCAGTGTGTTCTTTCTGGATCAGCATACAGTGTCACCAACAGAATAAGGTTAAAGTGCAGACAAGTAATGCCAGCTGACAACCTGAGCTATTTCAGTATAGGAAAAAGTGTCTCTCTGGTTTTAAATCACAAGGATTGTGAGAAGTCACTTCAGAGCAGTAGTAAGATATGGTGTAGTGCTTTTCTTTGATTTGAGGGCCAGGAGTAGACCTGTAAGTCCGGTTGAATTTAGGTGTCAAGTCTGTGGTAAATTGAGGTGAAATATTTACTGGATGTCATAAATGGAAAAATACATCACAGCAGTTGAGAAGTGCAGATTTTTAACCCTTCAAATTATATGTAAGGCCTGATACTGCTAAGTACACCAGTTCTACACTAAACTCTAGCTCCAGTTTAAACCTTGATTTTGTGAGTAGTTGCCTTGACTAATGTATTTTGAATAGAAATGTTTCCTGTGTTACTCCTTAAGGTAAACTCACAGACCTTCTTACATCTATTGTAACTTAAATGTGCGTGTTTTGAGTAAGGAATTGAGTTACTTAAAAACACACATCTTTTAACTTATTTCAAAGGAAATACTTGCATGCAGTGATTAAAGTTCCTACAGTACAGTTTTTATCAGCCTAGAATTGGAAAAAGCTTTCCTCAGTACAGTAGAAGTTCAGACATCAAAAGGAGAATATTGAACTAAATGAGGAAAATGAACTAACATTACTGCCTGTCTTGTTTTCTGTTTGAAATAGTGATGATAAGTCAGATGAAAACCTGAGCTAGTTTTGTGAAATCACATAATAATTTTAAATTATTTGTGACTGTGTGGACTCCTGCAAGAGAAATGAATCAGTTGACCACCAAAAGCTCCAAAGCTCCTCTGAGTACTTAAATTTCAACTTGTGAGTTTTTTGATAGTCATTTAAAAAAAAAAGGCATGCAGGGAATTGAATCAAGGTGCAATAAATAAGATGTAGAGCTAATATTTTTCCTTTATCTTCTAATTTAGTTAGGACCCTTTATATTATGTTTGTACATCATCTCCAGACAGGCTGCAAACACTTTATGAACCAGTTCAGCTCAGCTGATGTCAGTAAGGCAATACAGAAACTTTGGTAAAATCAAAAGCAAAGGGAATGATCAGATTAGCACCTAACTAAATTAAACTGCGAGTTTACAGACTAATCAAGAATTTTTATTTGTTTTGTCTCCTTCAAGTATATTCAACTTACTATGAACTCGGTTGCAACTCTTAAATTGTTTCAGATATTAATTTCTAGCACAGTCTTAACTGCAGGCCATCTGGCAAAAAAACTTCTTCAGTTTCAATGGACATTTCAAGTGTTGACTGTTTTATCAAAATACCACCCAAAATGCCCATGGATTTAATAAAATTGGTTTGTGTTCCCACTTTGGGAAGGGATGCTGCCAAGTGGTATGGATTTTCATGTCTTTCACATATTTCTGTGATTCTTGCAGGAACTAAGTGATCTGCAGCGAGATCCACCAGCCCACTGTTCTGCCGGACCTGTTGGAGATGACTGTAAGCTCTTCCTAGTACATTCAGTATATTTCAGTTCTGAAAAGGCTCAGAAAATCTCTAATTGTTGTATCTTTTTGCCTTTCAGTGTTTCATTGGCAAGCAACTATTATGGGACCTGTAAGTATAGGAATCGTGCCCCTTAAAATGAAAGACCGTGCTTCTCTTTTTGTTACAGAAGAATTCATTTGTGTTTCTGTAAACACAGCAGCCACATTCAGCTGTGCTGTGTGTAGCTTAAAACTTTAGGGTGATACTTTTGTTCTTAGTAGTCTGGTACCAGTTGCTTTCTGTCACTCCTCAAAAATCCTTTTTCTTCATGAAGTTAGAGGTGCTTAATTAGTCAGCTGTGGTGTTTGAGTTGGTGATATGGGCTACAAAGCAAAGAGCTTGCTGTTCATAGATGGTCAGATCAGTTCTGGAAGATTCATCCATCTGACAGGAGGAAGAGTGGGTGAAATCTAATACTGAAGTTGGTAACTGTAAACAAGAGTGGAGTTGCAGAGAGCTTTAAGACGCAGCTTATTTTGTTAGATAGCTGTGATGTGACTCTGGCAAAAGCATATGGCTTTTGCAAACTGCAGGCCAGCAGTGGGGTCCTTTTGTTGGTTTTTGTGTGAGAAAGGTGCTTTCCTTGAGTTGAGGAAATTATGACTCCTGCAAAGGAAATGACATAAGAAATTACAAGAAAAGCTTAAAACTAGAAGATATTGAAGGGAAACTGAGAAGAATTTTAGCAAGGCATCTCTAAAGCTTTTCATTTCCAAGGTAAAGGTTTTACTTAAAAAGAGTCTCCCTTTCCTTTCATAAGAAAACCCAAAAACCTGATCTTCAGCTTTGCTATGATTGAGTTCCTACATGGTTGTTGTAAACTTACCATGTGATGAGAGCAGTTTTCTTCTTTCTCTTAACCAGAAATGGCAGAACTGCTCTTTATCACTTAGCATCAAGACTTTCCAGCTCACCTTTTTAGTTAATAAAAAATGAAAGTTTTTCAACAGATGACTACAACAAAATTATTTCTATCTATTAACTGTGTGCAACCTGGACGTAAACCTGTGCACATGTTGTCTAACAAAATGCATGTTCACAGATTTGTACAGGTCACAAAGATCTTGTGTGTTTTAAAACTCCCTGATATCATCATGATGAACTGAATTATGTTGGAAAATCACACTCTTTGCATCTGCAAAGAGAAACCACTTCTTAGGGTAAGTATGTTTTGTAGCTTAAGAATGGAGCAAGATCAGAGCAGCTGTGGTCTTGCACAGAGACAGGATTTGGAGGACCTGCTCTGGTTTTTGTATTCCTTTCAGTGCAGTGAAGCTATTGATCTCCCTATCTTTTTCTCCCCAGAAGGGCAGTGCTCTGTAACTGTGTTGTGCTGCTGCAGTAGTAGCCACACTTGGCTCTTCTGTAACTCTGCAGGCCAGTGGGAGGTTCAGTTCCCTCTGTGCCTTTCCAGTTTATGGCCCACAGTGGGCTATGTACTTGGGGAAAATGGATTTTCTCTAGGAGAAGGAAAGCTCCAAAACAGCTGAAATATATTAATGTGTTTTATTTGTTTTGTTTTTTTCTCAGCCTGATAGTGCATATCAAGGGGGAGTATTTTTTCTCACAGTACACTTTCCAACAGACTATCCTTTCAAACCACCAAAGGTAAGTCCTTTCTTTTAAGGAAAGAGTTTTTTGGTCAAAGTTGATTCTTTGAGGCTTAATTTTGCAAGTTAAACTGGAAAGGTGAGCAATAGTATACATGTTCTTCATGGATGCAGGTAAGACTGTAAAAAAAACTGTGTCGGCAGATCTGACTGGAAAGGAAGAGATTATGTTAAAGATTCCAAATGTAATAACCCTCATCTGATGTTATTTTTATTTATTTTTTATTACAGATTGCTTTTACAACAAAAATATATCACCCAAACATAAACAGTAACGGGAGTATTTGTCTTGATATCTTGAGATCACAATGGTCACCAGCTCTGACTGTTTCTAAAGGTAAACTCACTGATTTGATAATGCACGTATCAAGCTGCATACACTGCCGTGGCACTTTTTTGTGTATTATTGCACTGTCTTAAAGGTAAGCAGTGGGAACTCTCAATTTTCTTGCATGTTCCAGAAGAGGCAAATTCCATTGGAATGCTTGTTATAATCCAAGATCTTGTGCAGTTTATTGGGAGTGTCACATTACAACAAAAAATGCAGGCACAGCAAAGAAATATTCTAAACCAAGTTGAGTAAGATAGAAATATACAATTAGCCTGAAATGTGATAGCTGACTGTGCATGCTGAATGGAGGAGAAACTGATGAGCAGGGCTTCAAAATCACAACTTGGAAGTAAATGTGAAACCCTGATACTGATGTTATGTGAGCTTACATGATTGCCTGTTGATGATTCTTCGGGCTACCTGAGCATCCTTGTGTGGACTAAGGTCTTAATTA
The DNA here is from genome assembly GCA_013397155.1 of Irena cyanogastra. NCBI lineage: Eukaryota > Metazoa > Chordata > Aves > Passeriformes > Irenidae > Irena > Irena cyanogastra. The sequence continues at coordinate 3,661,133 of VWZV01006847.1, read as the reverse complement.
CACTGTATTTAAAAATGAGATCATTTGTTCTGGTTTGCATTCCTTTGTAAGATGAATATTTCAAAATGTAGCTCCTTTCAGAGTCATCAGTAAAAGATTTATTAAAATATTCTCATCCCGTAGTTAAACTTTCTCAGAACTTGAACACTGTAGATTTCTGGAACATTGAGTTAACAGTTAAGTAGTTCTTTTGCTGCAGGCATTTTGTGTCACTTAAAAAGCTGCTTAAAATGTGGGTGCTGTGGTGCCCTCATCCATCTTCAAAATGTTAAGGCACACTTAGTCATATTACAGAAATTTCTCATGTGACTCAAAAGGTCAAGCCATATCACATCTTATGTACTTAGGAGCTCTCTAAGCTCTGTGCCAAAGTGTCATTGCATTGGGTGTACAAGGAAAGAAAAAATTACGGGTTTTTGTCCAATGGAAATTGCTCTATGCAAGTCCAGTACCTCCTTGGAAAAACAACTTCTCATGCTTACAGGCCTGTGCAGTAAATCTCACAAGCCATATAAAATCTAAGTCTAATGCTGTTTCCTGAAGTCATTGCTAAAGACATCAATTACTCTTATGTGTAATTGGTATCATTTTTTCACATAAATCAGTTATTTTATAACTATCAAAAATTGTCTCGTTTCTAGTTATTAAGCAAATGAAAATTGGCACTTAGGTTTAAGACCTGGCATCTACAACTGAAAACCCGTAAAATTTTTAGATCTTCAGCATTTTTCTATCTCTTTACTTGTTGAGCACTTCCTTGGTTATAAAGTGGAGCTGTCTGCTGGTCTCATGTTCAGATATTATGTGCTTTTAACCTGCTTGCATATTACGTATTTAATAAACTAGAAATTACCTCAGACTCATGGAAGTTTTTCCTTTCTAGTCTCTCACTGAATCAAAAGTTTACAGCATATTGAAGCACCTCTGACCATCTGTGTGACCATGTATTCTAACCTGATTTTCTAATATTACTGGCACTTAAAATAAGTCAGTATTGAAGTGGCTGAACTTACTACTCCTGAAAATAGCTGTGGGCTCTTGGGTAACAAGATAAAGCAGGGGGAAAAAAGGTGTTCTACAGTTGATTCTTATGGTAGCATGAAGTTCCTTTTCACAGCATATTTAGAATTATTTAACTGTGTACTCTTGTATGCATATTAGTTCTGACCATAAAAATAGAAATTGCATGAAAAGTATGGCCTGAAAATGTTAGGCAAAAAAATCAAACCTCCTTGGTTCAATACCAGGAAATTAATATGAAATTATAAGTGAATACCTGTATTTACTGCTAATCAAGTATTTCCCAAAATGGAAGTCACACTTAGATAAAATGTTCTTATGACTGAGAGGAACTGTCAGCACAGAAGTAGAAAAGGATATGCACAAATAGAGTACTGCATGGCAATGTAATATTAATAATATTAGTTACCTTAACTGCAGATGAAAAGCTTAGTTTGAGCAATATCTAGATGTAACTGTGTAGTCTGTAGTTTGGCTAATGTTCCTAGGCTAGAGAGATCATTACAAAAGGTACAGGTTCATGGTTGCAAATTCCCTGGGCTTGTATCAGGTGTTTACTTAGGCCCTAGAAAAATGATGCTGTATAAACATTTCTGGACAGAACTGTTAAATGACAGCTTAATACTAATATGCATTCTTTTTCCAATATCCTGCTACCACCCTCCTTCAGTGTACTGAATATATTAAAGCATTGTAGAAATAAAGCAAATTAACTTGTTTAATCTAGTGTCTCTTTTATTTAGTTTTATTGTCCATATGCTCCTTACTTTGTGATCCTAATCCAGATGATCCTTTAGTACCAGATATTGCACAGATCTACAAGTCAGACAAGGAAAAGTGAGTATAACATACATAATTGTGTGTGTGGTAATTGCAGGTGGCTATCTGCTGTGCACCTTCGATATTAATTTTAGCAAGACTCTTTTCTTAGATTTCTACAGGATTAGCTCTTTAAATAATGAGAATAGCCATGGCAAGTAGAAAACTCTAGGCATACACAGCTGTTGGTAACTAATTTTCTTGTACCTTATTACATAAAACCTTCATGATTTTGTGTAAGTTAATTATACTGAATTTTATGCAACTAAAATTTGTAAACTTTGTTAGCCTCTTAATAGCATAGGCCTTTAATAGTAATTGACAACAAATTCCTGTTAAGGTGCAAATAAGGGAACAGGTTGTGAAATACAAATGAAGGATGCACAACACTATACAATTTAATGCCAACCTGTGAAGTTGGGTTTGAGTCTGAATAGCTCTGATACGTAACCTTAGAAACTGAATGTGTAGTGGGTGTATACTTCTTGGCTTTTAGACTGTTTTAATGTTCTGTGACTCTGCTCAGAGGTGAAAAGCTCAGTAACACCTGTATTAAGTAAATACGTGGCCATTGTCAATGTATCACTAACAGCTCTTCACTGTAATGCCTTCTTTCTGCACGTACAGATACAACAGACATGCAAGAGAATGGACTCAGAAATATGCAATGTAAACTTTTGAAGACATTTTCATATACCACAGAGTACTGTAAATTCTAGGTTTTTTTCAAAATGAGAAGGAAATGGAGCACAGTTTATGGTTTCAATGTGACACCCCTTGAAATTTTTTTCACCCATATAAGTGTGTTTCTGGAGCAAGAGAGAACAAACTTCCAAAAATAATTTTATGACTTTGACAAGAATATTTATCCTCTTTGTATGCTTTGCAGAAGACATTTATTATAGTTTTTAAGAATTGGACACCTGCATCTTCAGACTACAAGATCTATAATTCAGTTATAAATCAACGAAATTATTTTTGCTGGAAAAAGTAGCTGTTCTCATGTGATGAATACTGTATATGTGTCATTGAAGTATGTTGTCTGTTTCATAAGCGTGTTCAAGTTTTTTTGGTAGTTCTCTTATATAATTTGTATTTTTTTACTGTATAGACTATTTTATTTACAATGTAAGTCATTTAATTTTAGACTTGCTTGTGCACAGTATTGACAAGATACAACTGCTAATAGTGAAAATAATTGGAGTATCTCACCCATTAGAATGTTCTGAAGACTGACTGCAGACTTCTTAAAACCTAAAATGATCTTTGCACTGTAAATCTTTGTATGCTGATTATGGAGAAACACTTGGTTTTGATTCTGTTGCATACTTGACTTAATTTTATTGCAATGTGAACTAATTGCACTGGTATGTAGAAAGATATGTAACTGTTTTGTTGCTATTCACAACTGATTTTTGACGTGTGGGCAACATAATACTATCACAGACCTTTTACAAATCCAGATGTAGCCTTTTCCATATAAATAAAATACATTTTCTACTTTCCTTGGCTATTTTTTTATCTTCACACATGCATATCCTTTAAGTACTTGTTCCAGCATTCTAACAGAATTGCCAGTAGTGTGTATGTCTTGTAGACAGAATGTCCAATAAAGCTGTGCATCATGTGGTGCTTAGAATTAGGCTGAAGATAATTTTTATGCTAGCTCTAGACTAGTGGCTTTAGCATACTCTGCCCAGTGTTGGATATATTCATCTGTGGAGGAGACAATCACAAGGGTCTGTTAAGGTGGTGTATTTGCAATACCAGAATGTTACAGTAAACTCACACTTGAAAGTAACTTTTCCATTAACTTGCACTTCAGTTGCTTCAGACTATGCATATGGAAAACCAATAGTACTGGAGAGGGGAATCTGTTCTTAAAACATAGTAGGAGCTTTTATTCCTACCAGTGGGATATTAACTTCATCTTTCCTGATTTACTGACCTTGAGTTGGTCACATATGGGAAAATGTCATTTCTGTGCTAGTTTTATCTGTGATGTAACAGTGGCATTTGAAACAGCAGCTTGATTGAGAGTGGTTCTAATAATCTTAAAATATCCCTGTTCACTACATTTTGCAAGCTGAATAAAATGGATTTTTTTTTGTTACTGAGTCCTTCAATATAATTGAACCAGGGCAACGTAGCTAGGAAGGCAAAGACATAATTTATACTTCTTGCTCAAATGATTGTAGAAAACTGACAGAATGTGTTCACAGTTTTTATTTTTTCTAGGTAAAAATAGGAGTCTCTTTGTGCTAGAAGTTATTTAAATTTTTGGAATATCTGTACAGAACTGTGTGAAATTAGAAGTTTGACTTGGTTTCTTTTGGTTTATCAGTTTGTGTTAGGGATGGTTTGAAAACATTTATCCTTGCAAGTGGTAATGTTTCTGCTTTGTGCCATGCATGAATGACTTTCCACCACAGTATGAAACCAGCAGGAGGACTGAAAACCAACCACCACCCGTGTGCAGGACATATTAAGCATTTGTAAATACTAAAAAATAAACTTGACTTATGATCATGCTGGTTTAGAGGTGTGAAGCTAAGTCTTTGGTTCTTATGATACTCCTAGCAGTTCAGCCTTTCTGCTTCTGAAATTATCGGAATGAAATGATAAATGCACTATTTAAAAGCTCAGTCGTACTATGAAGAGGTGAGGTTTAATCTGTGGAGAGAAACACCTCCGCTCCTCCACCTTCAGAGCTCCTCGGTTAATGCTTTTCATACAAATTCGATTTTCAGGGCTGAAAAGTTTACTTTATTCTGTGCTGTTTACTACGGTGGAGGGGAGGAGGAGAATCTTCCTTTTTCCCCGAGAACTGGTCGGAGCTGTGGCGCCTGCTGTTCCGAACACAGCTGCGCCCAACAGCTCGCCAGTGCGAAGGAAACAGGGAACCCGTGGGGTTTGTTTTGGCCACACCTCATCAACACAATCGGCTACTCAGTGCCCAGTGGGTTTCTGATCTCCGTTACCGTTTCTGCCTGCCTGTGCTCCTGTGGGTGCACACAACGAACCCGCGGGTCGGAACCTTCGGGGCCCCGGGGTCACCTTGCGGCGGTGTCACCTNGCCTAGTCGCGGCCGCGGCCGCGGGCGGGCGGCGGCTCCTCCGGTGCGGGCCGGGAGCAGGGCTGCGCGAGCGGGGGACGGGGACCCTCCTCGACGGTCCCGTTGTATGCAGGGCCGGTGGCGCGGCGGAGCGGTGCCTGTCTCGGGGGACCAGCTCGGATCAACGCCCGAAGCGGCCCCTCACCGCCTATTTTCGCTTTGTGATGGACAACCGCCCGGCTTTTAAGGAAAAAAACCCAGGTACGAGGCTGGAGGGGAGGCTGGCCCGCGGTCGGCGCTGTTGGGCGCCGGGGCTCCGGTCCCGCCGCCCCCCAGAGCGGGGCCGTGGCTGCACCCCAGAGTGCGCTGGGCCGGGAAGCGGAGCAGCGATCCCTGTGTAAACCCGAGCTTCGGGAGCGATCTCAAGTCCTGACCTCAGGGACCCAGCCCGTCTGTGTACCCGTGCCGTTCCCCAAGGGAATCCAGCATGGCCGTGCTCATGGCCTCCACGTGTTTGCTTGGTCCTCCGTGCTTCCTAAATCAAAAAAAAATGAACGTGCGTGTGTAACTTTAAAAATGCTTGATGAAATACCTCGCCTACGTGATACATGTTAACAACGATTTATGATTCTCAATTGGTTTTGGACTCTATGTACTTGAAGTATATTTTTGCTGATATTATGAGCTTTGTAAGATTTTATTTTGAGGCTTAGTAATTGAAAAATGGCAGGTGCTGGATTGCATCATTGTATATGGGAGAAAAAGTAAATGCATTTAGAGGAAAATGGTTTTCTGTGAACATGTTTGATTTACTATCAAAAACTTCACTTATAGGCAATGCAGTGATTCTTGCCAGAGAGCTGCAGAATAGAAGATATGCTGCTTTTGAAATACTGTTGAAGGTTAAAATGTTTAAAGAACTATGGTCATATTGGGCAAATCCTGAGGAAGATTTAAGTAGGGAAAACCATTTGATACCCTCTTTAGCTCACCACTTCAAGAGTTCCACACTCTCACAGGTTGGTAACTGAAGTATCAGAGTGTATTGTAGTTACATCTCACACCAGTGTTTTCCACAGTTCCAAAACTGAATAATCTGCAAATGAACATACTGGACCTTATATACAAATTGAGAATTTGGGGTTTTCTTGTTCCAAGAGAGGTAGTGGTCAAAAATAACCCAATAATTTATTCTCTNCTCAGTGCCCAGTGGGTTTCTGATCTCCGTTACCGTTTCTGCCTGCCTGTGCTCCTGTGGGTGCACACAACGAACCCGCGGGTCGGAACCTTCGGGGCCCCGGGGTCACCTTGCGGCGGTGTCACCTTGTGGTGTGCCGGGGGCTCGGGGTCGCCTTGTGGCGGCGGGGTCGCCTTGTGGCGGCCGCCCTGGCCCCGCCCCTGACGCCGCTGTCCCAGGATGCCGCGCGCCCTTCGCGCGCAGGCGCGGCGGGCCGGCATGGCGGCGGCAGCGGCCNTAAATCAAAAAAAAATGAACGTGCGTGTGTAACTTTAAAAATGCTTGATGAAATACCTCGCCTACGTGATACATGTTAATAACGATTTATTATTCTCAATTGGTTTTGGACTCTATGTACTTGAAGTATATTTTTGCTGATATTATGAGCTTTGTAAGATTTTATTTTGAGGCTTAGTAATTGAAAAATGGCAGGTGCTGGATTGCATCATTGTATATGGGAGAAAAAGTAAATGCATTTAGAGGAAAATGTTTTTTTGTGAACATGTTTGATTTACTATCAAAAACTTCACTTATAGGCAATGCAGTGATTCTTGCCAGAGAGCTGCAGAATAGAAGATATGCTGCTTTTGAAATACTGTTGAAGGTTAAAATGTTTAAAGAACTATGGTCATATTGGGCAAATCCTGAGGAAGATTTAAGTAGGGAAAACCATTTGATACCCTCTTTAGCTCACCACTTCAAGAGTTCCACACTCTCACAGGTTGGTAACTGAAGTATCAGAGTGTGTTGTAGTTAAATCTCACACCAGTGTTTTCCACAGTTCCAAAACTGAATAATCTGAAAATGAACATACTGGACCTTATATACAAATTGAGAATTTGGGGTTTTCTTGTTCCAAGAGAGGTAGTGGTCAAAAATAACCCAATAATTTATTCTCTTTTATCAGTGGTATCTCTTTTATGATATTTTCAAAGGTTTTAAGGTAGATCTACTTGCCCTAAAACCTTCCAATTGCCTTGTTTTTCCAGAATCCTGAAAGTCAGGTGACTGAGAAGAGCTTAGTTATGCTTTTCCACCACTGAGATGGCTGAGCTGAGGGGGGAGAAGAAGCTCATCTATTTTTTCTTTTATTGTGAAGTAGAGGGAAAGCCTGGAAAGGATTTTTCAGAAACAGAAAACCTTATATTCTCTTTGCACCACACTTGGGTTTGTTTGGGGTTTGTTTGCTTGTTTCCTTGGGGTTTTTCTGTGGTTAGTTAGTTGGTTTTTAATTATTCTTTTCCCCTTTGCAAATTCAAGTCTGGCTGGAGGCCTCATCAAATCACCGTAGTGCAAGAGCCAGAGGCAAAGACAGTCAGCTGAAAATCAAAGTAGACTAAAGTCACTAATTCTGTTTGTTTGAGAAGGAAATTACTTTTTTAACTTCTTTTGAATAATGTTGTAAGTAAAGGATAATAAAATCAAAGTATATGAAGTGGATAAAGTCACATTATACTTGAATGAAGAATTCAGCAGACTCTTTTTGCTAAAAACTTAGAACTGGAAATTTTACTTTTAGTTTGCTCCCCCCTCCAAATTCAGACCGTCTTGCATCTTGTATAAAAAAGGATCCAGCTCAAAAGGCAAAAAATATGAAATTGTTGTGGAGTAATAACAGCTGCCTTGAAATGGTGCTTCAGTTTATTACTACATGTTGTGTTCCAGGTGAGCAGTGACTCTTCCCCATCCCCCAAATATTGCAGTGTCCTTTAACTGCCACAGTGAGTTAGTTTTATGAAAGGACAAAAATGCATTTGTAGAGGAAGATGATACTTGTGACAGCTTTCCTTGGGAAAAATTGAAGAAGCTTGATACAATGTTGATCTTTATTTCCGGCCTTTCTCTTTTAATGTACAGAAGCGAGCAACACAGAACTGATTAAAAAGCTAGCAAGTGCCTGGAAGGAGTTACCAGCATCACAGAAGCAGGTAAGGTTGTATCTTTTCCCTGAGTACTTTGAACTCTACAGGTGGTGGGGTTTTATTTGGTTTGGTGTCTTGCGGGTTTTTTATTTAGTCTGGTGAGTTTTGTTGGTTGGTTTGTTTTTACAGGGCTTGAAAAAGCACGTATGTACAAAGGTTCAGACAATCAAAACAGTTGGGAGAATCGGGAGCTTGGAATAACTCAGGGGAAGTGTGGTGGGGTGACCCTGGCTGAATGCCAGGTGCCCACCAAAGCCACTCTCAGCTGTTCTCCTCAGCTGGGCAGGCAAGAAAAATACAGCAGAATGTTTGTGGGTCTGAATAAAGCAGGGAGAGGTCCCTCACCAGCTGCTGTCAGGGCAGAACAAACTTCATTTGGGGAAATCGGAGTAGGATAATGAGTAATAAAAACTCATATCCTAAGACACCTTTCCGCCTACTTTCCTCTCTTCCCAGGCTCAACATCAGTCCCAATTTCTCTACTTCCTCCTGACAGCAGTGCAGGAACACAGGGAATGGGGGCTGAGGTCAGACCATCATGTGCTGGACTGACCTCAGCTGCTCCTTCCTGTTCAGTGGGAGAACTTGGGGTCCCTTCCTCAGGGGACAACTCTACATGAGCTGCTCACAATGTGAGTCTTTCCCATGGGCTGCAGATTCTTCAGGAAATGTGTCCCTTTCCATTGGCTGCTGTCCTTCAGGAACAGGCTGCTCTATTGTGGGTCCCCCACAGGATCACAGCCCCTTTTGGGCATTCTCCTGCTCCAGTGTGGTCTCCTCCACAGGCTGCAGGTGGATCTCTGCTCCCCCCTGGGCTGCAGGGGCACAGCTGCCTCACCATGGCCTGCAGGGAAACCTCAGCTCTGGTGCTAGGAGTATCTCCTGCCTCTCCTTCCTTGACCTTAGGATCAGCAGAAATGTTCTTCTGCCATGGTCTGTCTCCTTTCTCTGGCTCAAGTTGTACAGTTTTCTCTATTGCCTTCTTAACTCTGTTACCCCTGAGGTGCCACCACCATTGCTGATGGCCAGCAGTGGGTGCCTCTTGGAGCTGGCTGGCCTTGGCTCCATCAGGCTTCTCAGAGGAGCTATCCCTGTACCCCCCTTGCCACCAAAATCTGGCCATGCAAACCCAATACAGGAAGATACTTTGCTTATTGCCCTTGCACTTGCACTTGTATGTGAATTTGGCTTTAATAGTTTTAATCTGTTGCCAGAGAAATGACACAGCTCTCGCTCCATGTGGCTGTGAGGCTGCAAACCAATTCTTTATCCTTTTTGAACAGCAGTATTGCATTACATATACAGTACAACTTTTGTAAAGCTGTTCTGCTCTCATGTATAAGGTAGGTGAAACCTGAGTTAATTTTGATGAAAAGACCAACTTCTTTTGCTTCATGTAAATTTCTTTACGAGTCATCAAATTAAGTCATAAGTAGTGAAGTTTCCCTGAGTGGCAGTTTCAAGGGATAATGTAAAGAAACTCTAGAACTTGCTGACCATTGCTGGATTTAAATGCCATTTATAGTGAAGTAATGATTGTTCTTCCTTGACTGCAGTTAGCAGTTAGAGGCAGTTAGGAACTAAATTCCGTTTCCTAAAGGAAATATTCAGTAGAATTGAGGTGCTCTTACATCCTCCTGGACTTCTCACTCAGTGTACCTTTCCCTTTGTGTCTCTGAAATGCAGAACAGGGAATCAAACAGATGAAAATTTGATGTTCTGGTATAAGTTTTTCAGTCTGTAATTTTTCTACTCATAGGTTAGAAGTGTTCGCTTGTCTAATGGTCAAGTGCTTCTGACTGAAAGCATTTAAGGCTGGTGGTGGTTTGTGCTGTAGGTTTATGAGGAAGCAAAAAAGACAGACTGGAAAAGATATGGAGAGCAGTTGGCCGCTTATAAAGCCCAACTTACTCCAGCCCAGGCTGCAGCGTTGAAAGAGGAAAGGAGAAAACAACTGGCAAGGAGAAGATCAATCAGGGCAAAAAGAGTAAGTATTTTCAAGTTCAAGTTTCTTTTCTCTCAAAGAATCTGAAGTCTGTTTGTCTAGTATGCAGAGAAGAGTTGAAGCATGTTTTAGAAGTACAAAAGCAACTCAGAATAGAAAAAAAACCACACAACATACACAAACCCCCCAAAATGCCATGAACTAAAATAATTACTGGTGTTAGCAGCTAGCTTAGTGGCTTTCCCATGCTTGAAGAGCACAGAACTAGCATGGATCTTTGTGCTTGGAGGTAGCTTCTCTATGCTTTTTTTCTCCCTATTTCTAGAGCTACCAGAGAAGGGATAGGCTCTAAAAGACATTTGGACCAGCAACACTTTGTTTGGATGGGAGGACATACGGAAATGGCTTTTCACAAAGACCTTGTATGTGTTACCTCATTAGGCCCTACAAGGCAGCAGCTGTTTAAAGCAGCCTTTTTTCCTTCCTTTTTTGGGCTCTGGCACTGTGCAGCTGCTGCTGTGACATTTGTTTGTGTCCTTTGCTAGCGTATTCATAGGGACCATCTTCCCTATTCCTTTTTGGCTGGTTTATGTATAAATCCTTAGAGATATAACCATCTGTAAGGGTACAATATTATGGTTTGTCTGGAAAGATCAAAGGGGTTATGTATTGCTTATTTATTTATGTGAATTAAACTGCAACATTGCCCTAATTTGGTTTAAAAGATCCTCACTTAGAGGGAGTTTGTCATCTTAATGATTCTGCTGACCCTTTTTAGAGGATGGCACCACAAAGAAATTAGGTGGCATATGGAATACCTAAGAAGATGTTAACTTACAGCACCTAGGCTTCAGTGGCAATGTCAGGATTGGAGAAAAAAGGAAGTGTAATTGCATCTATAATTTGCTGTACTTTCATTCTCTAGCCATCATCCCTGTAGGCAAAGCATTTTGATAGCAGAAACACACTTCTCACCTTGTCACCTCCCACAGAGGAGTGTCTGCCCTCCTCTCTGCAGTCAGGCAGTATTTCACACCAGAAACTGAAGCCTTACTGAAGAATGATGAAAAACTTGTCATTGTGACTTTCTTACAGAGTTCAATTTAGTGACACTCTTAGGTTTCTGGAAGACTTAGCTGAAGTAAGAAGCAATTTTAAATGCTTTTCAGCAACTTGTGAAAACTCAAGTTGTTAGCTTTTTGTAGTTTAACATCAGTCTTGAAAAGCCACTACAACCATCTTCACATACAGTCCAGTTTACAGAATAAAACACCAGAGAAAGAATTTGTGTTTGATTTTTGCATAAAATATAAAGACAAATGCTGAGTTTAGTTTTGGAACAAATGCATGCTTGGTAGATGGAATAACTTCTCTTGTTATTTTTAAAGGAATTGAATCTCCTTGGAAAACCTAAAAGAGCTCGTAGCGGCTTTAACATTTTCCTGTCAGAAAATTTTCCAGAAACTGAGGGAAATTCACCTGTGGTAAGCCAAGAAAGATTCTTTTTCTAAAATATATCCATTGTATTCAGAAAAATCTAGTTTGGATTCTGTCATTTTCAGAGATACTATTCAGTAGTTTCCTATGTGGATGCTGCATTGCTTAGGTTATTTTTTTTAAGCTGTGGTGACCTGGCTGTAGTGCTAGTATGGCCTGTATAAAAAAGTGCTGTGTGGGTATACAGACTCAGAACGTTTCTGCTATTTTTTGCACTTCAGTGTACAGACTTTATCTATTCCTTTTGTAAGGAGAGAATTATTCTTCCATTTGTTTTGATGTAGAAATGCAGTTTTTTAAAGAGTTGTGGTGGTGTGCTCCTGTTCTGGCAGTAGCAGTTTATTGTACCTCTTGTGGTTTAGCTGGTGTTATGGAGATACAAGAGTTCCTCAGCAAACTCACAAGTTCTGCACAAGTTTTGTGCTTTGGAGTGATGTAAGTTACACTGGTGGATTATGGCACTTGAAGTGCTGGAGAGCCACCCTGTGTGCCTCACATTTTCCTTACCCTGCACATTTAGTCAGTAAGTGGGGATGGTGGATAGAGTTTGTTCCTCAGTTTTCCATGTACAAGGCAGGTTTCTCCAGTTAGCTGAGGCCTGCACTGTAAATATGGCTCAGATGTTGCCCAGAAGCTTGTTTTGAACTATATAATTTATTATTTACTTACATTAAAAGGGTAAATAAGGGGAAGCAAGCTTTTGTGACTTGGTGCTTTTTCGCATTGGTTCATGCTTGACTTTCACTCATGCAGTATTCATCTGTACCCCTCTGAAGTCAGTCTATTCCTAAAATAACTCTCATGTATTGCATGTTCTGTATCCCCTAGGCAAAGCTGAAGAAACTATTTGATATGTGGCAAAAAATGTCTGCTTCCCAAAAACAGGTATGTCAGAGGATTTGAATGAAGCTCTGATCTAAGCAGAATGAAAAAGTTGAGTCAAAATTGATATATTCATAGAAAACCCTGAACTCAGTTGCTCAAAAGATAATACTGAGGAAAATACTCCAAGATCTTTATGCATCTTGAAAAAGATTGTCACTATCTTTATTCCAATAGTGACCATTTAATTCATAGTGTTGTTGAAATATGAGTCAGTGGGAGAGGCTGGAAGTTTGGTGTGCCTTAAAGTGGATGCTAAGCAACATCTAGAGAAGAAGGTGGAATAATATGCAACAATTTGATTTTTTTATAATCATCCATAATATCTTTAAACACCAGCATAAGAATTTGCTGCTCATGGAAACACTTCTTACAAGGGAAAGTAACAGAAATCTACAAGTGATGTGCACAGGATAATTTATTAACTTTGGTTGTCTGGGGGATAATTTTCTGCCAGCTTTCTGAGTATATTGAACTATGAACCTGTAGATGAGCAAATCAAAAGTGGAGGGGTGTTTACTGAAATCTAAACTAAACCTTGACATTTTCAGGTATTCTGAACCCTGCTGTCCTTCCTTCCTCCTGAATGCCCTTCTTCAAGGTGGTTTTTAAGATGTACTTAGGACATACCCTAGGTTCATGTTCTTACTGCAGAAAAATAATTTGAAATAATTCCTCAGCAATGTCTATTCCTGTGGCTCACTTAGTCTAGCTGTCTCAAACTAGTGCTCAAATAAAAAAGCCTTAACTGTTAGTAGCAGTACTGAATACATTTTCTCTCCAGGAATGGCCAGCTGCTGACATAACTGCAATTTAGTGCTAAAGCTTTGTATTTTTCTGCAAGTTTGATTTTTTTGTTTTTTTTTTTTTTCAATTAGCTGAGGTAGAAAGCAAATGCCTGGGCTGTTCCCTGCATAGGTGTTGTTCTAATTCACCTTTGTGTCATGGCAATTTTCCAGAAAAAGCCCCTTCTCTAACTTCTTGATACTTTATTTTCTTTCAGCCATACTTGCAGCTTGCTGAAGATGATAAGGTTCGGTATAAGAATGAAATGAAATCATGGGAAGCAAAAATGATTCAACTGGGACGTGAAGACCTGGTGCGTTCCAAAAAGCAAAGGCTAAAAAAGAAACCTGCTGAAACTGCAAAGCAAACTGAAAAAGCCAAAGCTTCCTCAGGTGGAAAAAAGGCAAAATTAAAAAAATCCGAAGAATAAAAAATCCCCTTTGGTTGTCTTATTTCTGTCCTGCTGTGTTAATGCTGCAGTCAGCATTAGCACTGAAAGTTGGAAAACCCATGAAGGGCCCTTTGGAAAGGTGATCAGGTAAGAGAGGAGTTACTGTCTCTCAGAACTGACTGAAATAATCACTGCAGGTGTAGCCTGAACTGTAGAATAGCAATCTATTAATCAAGCTGTGAATACTGATACCTACTGACATCAGCAGTGCTCTCCAGTAACGGTTGATCATATCCAGCTTTTATAAGGTATTTTTAATGAAAAAAATAAAAAAATACTCTTTCTTTATGAAAAGAATCTTCTGCAATGTTACCATCTAAATTCTGTAAATAAGAGCTGAAATCTGAGTTAACACTGCTGTGTTTTATTCCCTCCATGTTATTGCTAGTGAGATGTTCTACACTTCAACAGGCACAAGAAACATAAAGTGCTAGCTTTTATTTTATGCACCTGTCTTTTTGTACCTGTTAATCTGTGTATGCCACTTGTGTTGCATTTAATGATCATGTGAGTTTTGTATGAACATACCTTTATTGGACTTTTATTTTGTGGTTTTGTTTGGATACATACAAACATTTTTGTCTTGCTGTTGTCACATTTGGGACGACCTAGAAGGAGAAGAATTATGTGAACTGTTTGGACTTTGAGTTTTGGTGTAATAAATACAGGTATTTTGAAGAGGTGGTTGGCTTCTTTCCTGGGCTTTCTCAGTCTTAGTTAAAGTCTCATAAGTATTTTAAGGAATCGATTTTTAGAATGCAGGCCAACTTTTTCAGTGTTTGGTGGATCTCATCTGTTCTGAGTGACCCACAAAACAATCATCCAATTCTAGAAAGGCTTGGGTTGGAAGGGTCCTTCAAGATCACATGGTTCCCACATCCCTCCCAGAGGAAGGAATGCACTCAATCAGGTTGCTCAGGGCCTCATCCAACCTGGCCTTGGACACTGTCACCTAGAAAGGGCATTTACCTCAAACCCTTTGTGTTTGATCAGTCTGTCAATGCCCTGGGGTTGACTGCAGAAATAAATTGGAAGCAATTATAGACAAGCTCTGATTGCCAGTGCATACCAGCTCAAGCTAAAAATTCAGTGCACATAGAATCACAGAATAATCTGAGTTGAAGGACCCGTCAGGCTCTTGAAGTCCAACTCCTGGCCCTTGCTTATCACAACTTCATGATTCCTGCTTTTTTTTCCCTGTTGCAGCTTTTATATGAGCCATAAAACATGGAATGGAATATTTTAAACTGAACATTTATTTTCTCTGGCACTCTTAACAGAAATATACATCCTACAACCAAACTTAACTTTCATTACTTCGAAGGATCTCAGTATTTTTAGTATTTGGGGAAGTAATTCTACTTCATCAGAAACAGAACACCACAGAGGAGAATATATAATGCAGAACTTCTTTATGATGCCCTCAGGCTTTGTATTCATTGACTACAGGAGGAAGGGTGGGTTTTTTAGTGTAATCTTTAACAGAACTTCTTCCAAGAGCAGCTCTATCTAAAAAAATCAGAAGAGCTTTGTTCAATCTGTGCTGTATGCCAGACATTCCTTGTATTAATGTGCAGGCAACCTACAACACTAACATTTATTTCTTCTACAGCTTTAACTGGTCATGGGGAACATACACAGTGTGTAAGTGTTTACTTAAAAAGAACACTCTCTCAGAACACAGGTCAGACATACTGAAGGAGTTTATAATCATTATTATGATAGTGCCAGTGTAGGAATTCAGAACAGGAGCACCCAGCACTAGGAACAGGCACAAGGAACCTCAAAAGCAAGCAGATACATAGCAGAACATGCTAAAAAGGTAATTCCGAGTGCTCCCACTTATTTCCCTTTGCGTGCATCTCATGGAAAGAAACTCTAAAATCCCTCTAGGATGACATCCAAAAGTTCTCAAGTGCTGAAGCCCTGCCTTGGCAAGAGGCAGTGCTACTGGCAGACGCTTGAGCTCACAGCCTCTGTCACGCCTTCCTTCCCTTCCCCAAGCAGATCTGTAATCAGGTTTTCTTGGACAGCTGGCACACAGCTGTAACAGCATTCAGAAACACAAGCTTGTCTTTTGGGTAACCCTGACTTTCTGCTTCATTTAATACCCCTTCTTCCTGCACAATATAATTTTAATCTTGCTTGGTTCACAAACCCATAAAGAAAAATGTCATCTTCATTTTTGCCACTCACTCAAATGATGACAAGAAACAGTAACTTTATTACTGCATGCTTTTCTTATCATTATAATGCATGTGAACGACTGACAAAGAAAGGAGGAGGAAGACTCCTGGCATTTCCTTGAGACAGTGTTCTCTTTTAACAAGACCTTTTGTTTGCAAATGCAGCTGGAAAACAAAACACCAGGACGTGAGGAACCCACTCCTGCAGATACTTATGTAAAGTGCATCTCCCCTACCCCCTTGAAAAAAAAGCAAAGTATTTTTTATTTGGAACAAAATAGTTAGGTAATGTGTGGAATGTTATGCTCCAATAGAGATAGCCATGACAAAACCAGTTTTTTTCACCTCCCACTAATATTCCATGACCTCTGTGCTCAGCACACTGACACTAATCAGTTTCAGTGCTGCTTCACTCTGAGTGAAATGCTTATGGAGGTCATTGACAGAGCAAGGGACCACAAGCAGTGTTTGAGTAGGGTGGCCCAGGGGCAGGCAAGAAAGAGATGTTTTCCATGTAGAATACTTAAGAAAAACCTTTTAACAATCTTACCTGAGACAGGCAGTGGTTTCCTGCTCAATTTATGTGACAAAGGGCCAAATGTAATATTTCCAATGAGCATTGCAGCAAAAAAAAGAGATGATGCAAGGCTTACTTTGTAGGCTTCTTGTTCAATTAGGTATCACTATTAAAAAAAATCCTTATTAAAAGTATGCCCTTCCCCCAGTAATAAAGGCTATCCAAATTATTCTCTTATCATTTCCCACTTCTTGTTTTATATTCCATTAAAGTTTTATTCAAAGTTTGATAGGTAAGCCAACAGTAGTCATATTCTTTCCTCCATAACAATTTCCAACCTGTCTCCTGGAAATTTCATTGTAATGAATTAAAATTGTTCCACATGGTAAGCAATATTAGCTGCACCCCAATTCCCAAGCTTTGGCAAGGCAGCTTATCTTAGGCTATTAAAACAAGGGCCTGTGAAAAGCATAGCTATTTCACCACTAAACCAGCACAGTTATTTCAATGAGCAGGTATTAACATTTCTTCATTAAGAAGTATAATGCACATTTACTACTGCAGTACTTAAGAGAGTTAATGCTTTTCTTTCTGAACAGTAAGTGATCCCTGCTGCCTTTCCTCACCACACACATGTTGAACTCTTCAAGAGAACCAGAAAGGGATTACAGCAAAATGTCTTGGTTCATAAAAATGCTCAGTTACAGGCTACTCATTGGTATTTCAGTATCTTATTGTGCACATGCATTTATAATTTTAAAAAAGTTACAAAGAAATTATAGAAAATATATTTTAAAAAGAAACCTACCTCATCCAAAATCTAAAACTGAGGCAGCACAATCACAAATTGTCAAAGAGAAGAAAATTAACTGAGAGTAGATTGAAAATACTATTTCCCAATGTGGCAAGGCATACAGACAGCTTGTTCAGTGATTAGTTCCTGAAGCAGAACATAAGAGCCACTCTGGAGTTTTTTTGAGAACACGTCCCTGCAAAACCAGAACAGAACTGAGGCTATTTAAGTCCCATTAAGTTTAATCTCCATCAACAAAATCAAGGAAATAAACTTGACAGAAGCAGCTCTTGCAGGGCAGAACAAGAGAAAATATTGCTTTTACAAACTGGTACTTTGGCTGCTTAGTGGCTGCATGTTTTTATTTTAACAAGTCTGATACAATGACCTGTGAAGAATATAACTTTTAAAAGAATGCATTTATCTACTTGATTTGCACAAAGGGAGCTTGTTAAACATTCTTTAAAATTAACTGGAGCTTGCCAACAAAAACGTAGCCAAGAGAGGAGGTTGGTCCAGGCAGGACCAAGGCAGGATACAGCCACATCTCCCCAGCAAACTGGCACTCAAAGGGGAGCTGCTAGAGACACCCCAGAGAAGAAGAGAACAGCTTGGCAGCTGTTTCATCATGGTTTGAACAAGGCAGCAGCTTTCCTTCTTTCATGACCTCAATTTTAAGAGAAGCATTGTTTTTCATCAAGATTTAATCTAGACTAGATAATTGCAGGCCTCTACCAAAGACTTCTTTTGCTCAGTAGCCTTGTGCAAAGGCCAGGAGATTGGCATGCTAATTCAATGATCAATTTGAACTACTATAAATGCTCTCTTCACCCAGGGGCTTGCAGAGTAACACCTAAAAGCTCCACATCCTATGAACAGCATTAGAAACTCCCTTCAAGTTAGCAAGAATAGACATTACCATCATTAATTAAACCTGGCAAAAAGGGGTTTGACAAAGGCACAATGAGTGGCTGTTGGTAGAGTTCCTTCAAGACTAACACACGTGGTTATGGCTGCATTTTTCCTAGCATTACATTTGTTTACAATCACACTAACTTGATATAGGGTTTTACCTTAGATTTGGGGCTTTTTTTAAAAGTCTTTCTCCTCAGCCATACAAAGAAATTCTGTTGTTTGAGGCAGTAAGGTAGGATGACTTTCCATCAGTATTCTTGGTTCAGGAGAACTAAAATTAGTAGAAAGATTGGCTGGGGTGGTGCAGCTCCCTGAGGAAGCAGTGAGTGCTACACAACACAGTGAGTGGTACACAGGAAGAGCTAAGCGAGGGTCAAAGTGCTGCTTACCTTGGAACTGTTACAGCCTGGAAAAAATGAACTTTGTAAATAATTTCTAAGCTTCCCAATGTACACAGTCACCACACATGAGCAGACAGTAGTGAAATCCCACGTTTTGAACTCCTTGTAGTCTCTGCTCCAGCTGCTTTCATGATTCCTATCCTAATGCAAACAGAGCATCTGTTGCTGAACTTTGGCAAAGGCAGGCAGACATAAGACAGGTTCCCATTCTGTTCCTGAATACAGCCACAGAAAGGAGGAAAATAATTTTGGAAGTCTAGTGATTTTACAAGATGTATTAGATTTCCCCTCACATTCCACATTTGTCTTCCCATACTAGTGGGGAAAATACACAATGCCTCAGAACCTACAAAAAACCCCAAAACAAAAGAAAAAACCAAAACCAAACAACAACAACAGCCCCCAAAAGACCTGTCACCATTGCTGCTGTTGAACATTTAATGTTTTAACCTAAGATGTACATACCATCATTAGTTTTGAATTATCAGATTATTCCCTGGGTGGGTCTTACCAGCATCATGTTAAAAAGCAGGAAGACAGATTTTATCCCACATTCAAGAGTGTTGCCACTACCTGCTAAATGTCAGTTGAAGAAATAAAGGAAAAAAAGTCAGCATTGCTTTCTGACATCCACAGTTTCTTGGCAGGGCACTTGTACTGCATGAACTTAGTTCTGACATCAGAAACTGAATCACTGCAAGGTCCCTTAAGAGTCAGTCTGTGCTTCTGGGATGGATTTTCATAAAGCTTAAAAATGATTTATTGCTACTGTCTTTTACATCTTTCTCCCCAGTTAACCATATAAAGAAATTCTTTTATTTGAGGAAGTAAGCCAGGAAGCCTTGCAATCAAGGCTCAGAAAATGTGGTTACTGAGGATTTTGCTTGGGGCTTGGTAGGGGTGTTAACAGATGACTCGAAGGGAGGCTTGAAAAAGGAAAGGGCCAAATTCATCTGTGCATCTCCTCCTCTGGATTACCAGAAGAACTCTGACTAGGGAATACAAAACAAAATCAGTTTCAAGTCCAGCAGTTCCCCAGGAAGCTACTCTCTTTAGGGACACTCAACATCTCAATTTTAATTTACTTTGAACCAGACACCTAACCAAACCAGGTGACACTAGAGCATGTTCAAGCTGCCTTGAGCAGGGTACATTTCATTTCAGCCTAAATCAGCTTCAGACTCCATGGCAGAACCTTAAGGGCAGTTTAGTCATACTTCAAAGAGTTTTAAAAGTCTCTCCAAAGTTCAGATAGGTTGTTTTTGTGCTTGAACCACTATAATAAGCAACAGAATACAGTTTACATAGCCACTAGTTTGTAAATAGTAATTCAAATAATAAAATATCCACTTCATCTTGCTTAAAGCAGCATTTATTAAAGACAGCATCAAGATAAGTCAATACATAATGAAGTTTCCATCCTACAAATATGTAAACAAGTTGACAGCAAGTTATTATTACAATATAAAAATTAAAGCTTACATTGCATTTTTTTAAAGCTACTACCTTCAGTCCAAATGAACTGGTTTGTAGCATTTAAAAATACAAGTTCTTGAAAAATGTTAAAGTATTGCCTTTGCACACACATTTCTGTAGAAAAAGTACTTAAAAATACCAACTTCCCATTAATAAAAGCAAAAATAAAACACATTTTTGTCATGAACAGCATGTTGAATGTGTCCAGCATTTTCTTCACCATTCTCTTTCACCAAGTTATCTCCTATTTTAAAATTCATTAGTTTGCAAAATCTATGTTGGATATTATTCAGTTACTTTCACATACCAAAGGAATTAGCAGTATTGGCAATTACATTGCAATCAAAGTCCAGCCTAAGCTTATTTGCAGCTGAGGCCACCAATTTAATCCTCATCTCAGACCGGGTATTTTAACAAGTACAGTACACTCTTGCTAAGAAAGCTGAGTCAGTTCAGATCTATTTTGGAAAGGCTTGAAACCTTGATATGATTTAAACAGAAATACATATTCTCTTTTAAAGCACTTTTTAACCCCAAGTCTTTGTTTGACTACAGTCAAATTAGCAGTCCTGTCAGTGGCAGTCAGTCAATTCTCAGGAAATGCTTTGTTCAGAAGATTAGATAATTTGACATGAACTACATTTTAGACTCCAAATCCAAAAAGAATGTTAAACATCCATTTCTAACATTTTTTTTCAAGAAGTTTCCTGGCAAGAGCTAGACAGATTACTTCAGCAGTTTCTAAGATAAGAAAAGTTTGAAAATTCACTGTAACCAAAATTAAAACATTGTAATGTTTCAAAACCAAACTGAACTAAATTCCACAAGGAGAGAGAACTACTTATCACTTGGGATGAAAGCTAATCATGCCTTTGTGCCCTGACAAGCATCACCTAACAATGAACAGTAGGAAGAAAAAAATGAAGATAATCCAGTGAACCAGTTTGAGGATTAATTCAAAGATCAAAATCAGGCTGGCAAGAAAATATTTTTATAGTTGGCCATTAGACTGAAGAAAACAGCTAGGAAAATATTGAAGGTTTGATCATCTAAGACAGTCACCTGAAAGAACAGAAGTGCATTTACATGCAAACAGTAATGAATATGAATAATACTGCCAGCTTTCCTAATTCCATGCAAGTTCCAGAAAGAGAAGGATTTATTTAGCCTTTATCACTACTGAGTTAGCAAGTTAAGTCTGCCAAAAGTTACAGCCTCAGGTACATAGAGACACATAGAGCAACTTCCTGACAGGAGTGTGGTAGAGCTTAAAACACTTCAATGATCTCTAGCCCTAGAAATGTATTAAAAACACAGCCCCCAAAACAGGACCTACATGAACCTGTAACAGGAACTGTAATTCTGAAAAAATGGCTTACTCTACTCCTTCATGCAGGATTATGATTTGTACAAAGATGATCATTTTTTTGCCATGCTTGCTGGTAAAACAAGCATGATTAGTTACAGCAAAACGTGTCAGCAAGTGCTCAACTGTACAGTAAGAGTTAGAGATTCCATCCCAGGCCCAGGTTAGTCTACTATCCAGAGAGGGGTGAGATGCAAATACAAGAGCTTTGGGTTCCTTAGTGTCTTACACACCTTAACACAGAGACAAGCCTCAGGGAAACAGATGAGAAGCACAAACATGCTGGGGCAGAAGTCCCACACTCCTGGGGAGGTTCCTTTTGTGATCACTCCTTGCCCACAGCTCCTTAGAAAAACTGGATAACAAAGGTACAGTTTTGGTTAGGGGATGGGATTTTTGCACTGTACTCATTTGGGGGAGAGCAGCCTTCCTGTCGTCTGGTATCAAACCATGTTTCTGAGTTAAGTATTACAAGTTTTAGCCTTTTAATCACACGTGGCCTGCTGGGACTTCTCACTAAAGCACTGAGGTTCCTCAGAGATGCTGCTGTATTTGAGCACAGCTTTGCACAGGGCTTGCAGACACTTCCCACAGCCAGGGAGGAACACCACCAACACTGGCCAGCTGCATTCATAACCATACAATTCAAACCTGGCTGAAGTGTGCAGGAGACCACTTTGAATGCCAGTCTATGCCACAGACCCTCAAGTGCCTACCAACTATGGCTGTAAAAAAACGAGAACTGCAGCAGGCCCAAGCCTCAGGAATATATTTAAAATCTCTGCTGTAGACTTGCAGATGACTGTCAATACCTGGGGGAAGGTGTAAGGATTGAAGTCAGAGATGCAAGGATAAGAGGAATCCATGCCATTTCTTCTTTGAGACAAGTAATAAGGTCTGTCCCAAAGATACACTAAAATACTATCTGCAAAAAGTGGGTGGTTTCTCCCTGAATCCACAGTAGAAATATAAACACAGAAAACTAAAATCAGCCTAATTCTCAGAACTGCACAAAATAGTACCAAAGGTGACCTAAAAAAGTAATTTTGACAAGTCACTGAGTTGAAAGACATTTCAAAATTAATCTCTGTGTAGATATGCCATGGGACTCTAGGTTATAAAATGACTGACCAAATCAACTAGACTTTTAGAAGAAGCTACTTATATGCAAATATTTTAGTAATAACTTTAGCAATAAAAGGAAGTACTACACAGGCCATTTTAGAATCCACATATGGTATGAAATATACACTCATATATGTTCTGAAGTACATATATATAAATATATTTGTTCTTAATATAGTGTAGAGCAAAACTAAACCAGGGCCTGACTAACCTATCATACCTACCTTTATGGCAGCATGACTTGAACACACAGCTCATGGGCTGATCAGATCCCTGAGGCGTATCACTGGAATTGCTACAAGTTTGACTTACCACAACTTTAACCAAAAACTGACTTAAATCATGTTACATCTCTTTAGATGGAGGAAGACAGACACAAATAAAACCCCCACAAACAAAAAACCCCCAACCCCCCCAAAAAAAACCACACACATACACACAGACAATACCCACAGAGAGCCCTATAATACACAGAAAGGCACCTGATAATATTGTTAGTAGCAAATATCTACAACATCCTAAGTGTACTTAAGGAATCAAGATAAATTTTAAAAATATCATAAAATACAAGAATTGCTGGCATTCAAAATGTAACTCTAACCTATCTAGCAAGTCACTAAAATAATATGTGCAGTTGTAAAATCATTAAGAGTGTGCAAAACTATACAGTTTTGCATAAAGTGCTATATGTACCCCCAGTTTGCTAAGCTTGGCAATATGATGCAAGATGATGATGTTAAGGATGTATCCTACCTACCTCATCCTTCCTTTTTCTTTCCCACCATCATCCACTGTCCTTTAAACTGTACATTTAAAAATTACACAAAGGCCTTTTCAGGAACTGTAGTTTAGAAAAATATTTCAAGTATATCTACCTTTCAATGTAAACTTGGGGACACTATTGTTCAATTTTTACAAGCTCTAGACACTTAAATCTTCTGCTAATTCAGTTGGAGTTGCAATTATTTCAATCTGTTCAATACCTCTGGCAAAAGAGTAATTCCTCATTTAACTCCTATTTAAGGAGTGCTGAAATTCATGCTGTAACTTGTCCAGATTAAATCTAAACAATTATAGAAAAACAGAGTAATACTTTATCTGATCACTTAGGCTCACAAAACCAAGTCCTACCGTATCTGTTCATACAGATTCATTCCAGGAATTGTACACAGATCTTTAACACTTGAATTCAAGTTATTATAGTACAGCAGTTTCTCTTGCAGGCATTGTGCAGTACACTTAAAAGTATACAACGGGTCTCTTCTTTACTCTGTATTTCAGTGATCCGTACCGTATCTGAGGGGAAAAATAAAATTATAACAAAGAGTTGAGTCACACCAAGCAGAAATATGATTCACCTGCCCACTAATCCTATTCAGCAAATGTCTTTCAATGTGCTTTGGACTCGCCAGTTTCACTAAGAGAATCTACCTATGACTGAATAACAAAGTTTTAACAGAATTGGGCAAGAGGTGTAAGTATCAACTGTTTTCCTGGAATGACCCAAAAGCTTTCACGAGACTCCACAGAGATCTATTCTGAACTATCTTTAAATTTTGTGATGCATGCACATATGAAGTGCATTGAACACTAGCTAGGATCTTCTCTTTGTAGCCCACCAAGAGTCAGGCCATGTGTCTACAGGAACTAAAAAATTCTGAATATTCTTTATCTATTGAACAGGAGATGTTTAAGTCCACAACATGCAGATTATAGTATTGCTATCCATAACCCTTTCAAGGTGAGCAGTTCCTGAAATTGGGCTTGGTGGTGCAAGAATCAGCATTACAAGCACAGTCTGTTTCATCTCCTCTCTCTTGCTCCTTGCTCAGTCCATTTCATTCATGTATTCCCCCTAAACACTCCAAACTACAAAAGCTCCAAACTTAGATATTGTTATCACATACTTCCTTCTCTAATTAGCATCCTAGAACCCAGTTATTGTTGACAACTTCTCCAAGATTAAAAATAAAAATAAATTTCTGCACTAGCAAAAATGCCAATATACACTGAACAAACAAACTCGGTTAACCAGGATTATACTTGCCTCTTTACGGCCTTTAATAGTTTTCACAGATTTCATACTCTGAGTTCTTCTAAGGCCTCTCTGAGCAAACATTTCATCTTCTGAATGTGTCCCCTCCATCTCTTCATCTGTTTTATCATCTCCAGGATTTTTTTCCAGTGGAGTTTTGTAGCCTTTAAAAAAATATATATATTAAAAAAAAGTGGCTGTAACTCTTTGATTTCTATGAAAGCCAGAATTTTCATCTTTACCACATATGATTTATCCTTTTAAATGATCCTTTTCCTCATTTCAAAACAGAAACATCTACCCTGCCACAAGTTTGGTACTTCCAATACCACCACTTGGTTCCACAGGTATGTAATGCAGTGATTCTTCAGTTGTCAAAACTGAAATCACAAGTCTGCTGACATCTTCTACTTTACACTGAACTGCAAAAACCTTAGTGGTCATCTTAAGAAGTACTTAACAACACACAATCCAGACGAGAAGGAGGTTACACTTGTATAAACCTTTAAAGGTCCCTTCCAATACAAACCATGCCCTGACTCTCATTCATAGGATCCTTCTTCATACTCTCATCCTCCTGCATTTTTAATACCACAGCTCCTTTCAGATGGGTAACACACCAAAGTACTGTTAAGGACTGTTACTATCCTGCAAAACCAGGACCAAGATTATTACCTAAGACTCTCACTAGAGGGCACAAACTGCTTAAAAACGCACCCTGAAAAGCTCCTTGGGGTCCAACAGCCCCAAATCCCCATCACAGACCTATCACAAAACTCCCAAATCCAGTCTGGTTCCTTCCTCTGCCAAATTCTCCTTTTATCCCAGAATCTACAGGCTGTAACACTCATGAACACCTTTTAGACTCCAAACCAAACTTGATTAATGACCTGTGTACATTTCATCTTAAGCCAATGTTTTATTTAGGCTTAGCTGATTTTTTTCCTCAATGTTTTTTTCCTAGAAATTAGAATCACATCATCTATTCCACAGCGACTTGAGGCAGACATTCTGTCATTCTCTTTTGCCATTTTAGAGGCAACATGTCCCTGCTCCCAGTACAGTTTCAATGCATCTTTTTCAATACAAAAGATCTCAATCACATCTGCTTCTCTGTTTTGGACTAGGGGTGTCTGCAGTGACACCAATACTTCCTTATCTCTGCATCCCATCCACCTTTTTCACAGCAAGCACACCGCCAGCTCAGCACCATCCTATGATCCATGTCCTACAATTAGGCCTGTTCAACCAATTTGCAGAGAACTCCCAGCTCAGATCATAAAAACTAAGACCCTGCTAAGCACAACAGAATATTGCTACCCAGTATTCCTAAATCTATGTGTAGTTTTGATCTTTTTTAAGTTCCTAATGTTGAAGAAAATTCAAAGAGAACATGAGAGGTGTATGCTAGATATCAGACCAGGAGCAGCAACAATTAAGTTCAACTAGCTATAAGAAAGCTTTTTGATATTTGAGATCAAATGTCACAATCAGTGATTATTTATGTAGTATAAACTGAAGCACTTAAAAAAAAAATTAGAGCATTTTCAAGCTATTTCAGATAGGTAAGTAATGCTCTCTTACTGAGGAACAGACCTTGCACAACAGCTGCAGTGACATCATCTCTAGTGCAGCCCTTCATGAATTCTTGGCTTTCTCTCCAGCCAGAAGCTCCAGTTCACACTGCCCTGTACAGGATACCTTCTGGAAATAATGTGCAATTCAGCTTAGGTCCCTTCAGCTGGCCATCTATTCCTTAGAAATATCATGGGCTACCACACTGTTCATGGAATTCCTTGGACCCCACAAACACTACCCCTACCAAAACGGAGGGATGAGAAGGAATGACAGGCCTAGGTGAAAAGAAATAGCCCAGATCTACTTCTTTTGTGGGAAATATCAGCTCCTTTACATCACAGCCTTGCCATTTTAAAAGATGTAGTTACCAGACTTCCAGAAAAATCTTCCTCCAAGTATCACAAGCTCAAGAGCAAAGTGATGATGACAATAACAGTACATGTAATATAATAACGAAATAATAGTATCTCTGAACAAAACCATGTATTGGTCACCACACACCATCTTCTAAGTGCTGATGGGCATTAGTCCATTATGTAAACTTGATGCCTTTATTATTCCTATCACCATATACAATTTTACATTTGATCTATTACTACAAACCTGGTGAATTAATTTCTATTCAATTTCTCTTCTATTTCCCAAGCTTCCATATGTTTTCATGTTTAACTTCTTGTACAGTTGTCACAGAAACACCACTTACTTACATAACGTTTGACTTCCAATTAAGTTTTCCTTTGGTAACAAATTCTTGTTGCCAATTGGCAAGGACAGCAGTAATGAATACAGTATGATTACACTGAGAGTGGATGTGAGAAAAAAGCAATTCAGGAAGGATTTCTTAACTTTCATAATTTACTTTGCTTGACTGTACTCTGTTTAAGTGTACTGGAATTCTTTGAGGCCTTTTCCATCTAGAAATGTGGTAAATGTATTTCTGCTTTTCCACTTTTGCTTTGGGTGAATTGTTCTTTTAGGTAGGGGAAAAAAAAGATACATACCTGAAGATTCACTTGCAGAGGCTCTGGTTTTCTTTTTAGCTTCTGGCAATGTCTGATAAGGCCTCTGTCCAACAGGCTCATCTCCTTGTATAGTAGTCAAATCATGCATACTGAAACTTCTCAGTTTCTCAGTTATTGCACCTTGGCTCTGAAACACAACAACAGTATCTTTGGAAACCAGGCAGAGGTTTAACTTAGCTGCTCAGCTTGGGTTAAGATGCTTAAGCCCATGCTTCCTTGCTGCACAATCAAACACATTGAGCATACGCATGCAGTTGTTTTACATTTCATTTAGGTACTGCTTTGACCCACACTTAACTGTACATTGCTCCTAGATGACAAAGTTACACAAGATGGCAGCTTAATTACAAATGCTGCATTTCACTCCTTTAATCTGAGCAAATAAAGACTGCTTGAGTGAGGGTAAATGTTTAAAAGAAACACACATCAGAAATGTTCACTTCGAACATGGCAGTTCAAGGTAGCATGACAGTAACACTTCCACGTTAAAGAGTATGGTTGAAGATAGTTTTCTGCTATTTTATATTTTATCCCCCAGAAATGTGAATAAGGTTAAGGAGAAAAGTGTTAAAAATACACTGTAACATTAACTCAAGTAACTCAGAAACTGGCAGCACTATAAAAGCAACTCCAGTTGACAGAAACTTGAAACCACAAACCAAAGAGGTCCTGCCTGGACTCCAGGTTAGCAGGTCCTCTTACTAATATAGCTTTACTGACATAATACCAACCCAAAATCTAATGCTACACAGGAGAATAGTTAATCACATATGAACATTAAGTATTCCTTCTCCAACTGTCTTCACTCTTTTTCTATATGGAACATATGGAAATTTCCCTGTTGGAAAGAAAGGTCATCCAGCAGCTCTTTCATCTTACATCAGATGATGTTATTATTAAAGCTTTAAAGACTAATTTATTGCATAAGCAACTAAAATAATAAGACCATGAAAACGAGTACTCAGTCATGTTAAAATAACATTTAATTCTTCCATCTCTGGCATAAGACAAAAAATAACCATTTCAGGGAAAGATTGAAAAGCCCGTGCATGAATTCCACTTCAAGCAAGTGTTAAAGACTATTTCATTCTTACAAATGAAGCTTTTAAGTAAAATTCTTCATTTGACCAGCATGTTAGCTAGCAGGAGCAGAAACCTGGGTACTATTCCATACACCTTTCTCTGCAACAGCACCAGCAGAAGGCAATTCTGGCACTGCTGGCCACAGCCATTTGTTCCCACTCTCACGACAACAACTGTTTGCAATTGGTAGACCAGCACACTGAATTATTCCATATTAAAAATAGCTATTTAAAGTGAAGAGACAGTTGATAAGTCTGCATGGGCACCAAAGGGCAGGGGGAAAAGTGCCTGAAACCTAATATTAATTTTCTAATGACTAGTTATTAGTACAGCATATAAAATTAAGACAGTGGACAGTGTGCTACTCAAGCATGACAAACCTACTACAATTCTTACCCCACCATTCATACATTATCACCAAACAATAATAAAGAAAAGGCTTCTTGTGATAAAAGTAGAAGCCTTAACTTTTCTCTCTCTTCCTACATACTTATAGGATGACTCAGTTCTCAAAAACTTAAATACAGCTTGCCTTTGAGTTAAAATGCACTATGAACACTGCATAGTGTCTGTATTAAAGACTGTAGAAATCCTGAAGTCAAATATATTCCCCAAAATGGCTTATTTGAGGCAGGTCTCCTAAAGTCCCTCCTAAGGCAGGAAGAATCCTGCCCTTCCACTACTCCACTTCTTGCACTGAAAAGCATTTCAAGTAAACTACATCAGGAACCAGCTGTGCCTGAGAACTTTATCAGCTGCTAGGTCATGGAGAAGAGAACTGGAGAAAGAACTGCTTCTTTTGACAAGCAACAGCTTACAGTGTATATATTACTCTGCTGTAACATACAAGACTGTTCATCAGTCTGTGTCCAATGCTTAAAGAGATTGAACAGGACTCAAGTCTCAGCCACTGAACATTGGTGAGTATGTAAAATGGACCTCGTTGGTTCTCAGCAGAATCCATAAAAACTCAGCACAATTCCACTCACCAAGAGTAAACAGAGTCTACTTAAAATAGTGGCAGAAGCTGGTTTTGGCCAGCAGCAGAAGTATAGAAAGACACACATGTTTAACAGTTGCCCAGCAAGTTCATTCATCATGTGATACACTGCAAAAAGACATTTGGAAATTGTATAGAATAATGCAATTAAGACTATAACAACTAACATACTAAGAATTCACATTACAAGCCTACATTTCTTATTCCACTGTAGATAGAGGACTAGATCCAAGCTAGGAACATTCAGCCCTATTTTCCAGTGCAGCTTTTGGATACAGAATTTTGTTTTTCAAGGGGAAAAAAAGTCAAGTATGTGCTATAAAATAACATTGTGCCCTTAACCAAACTGCACGGTTGAGCTGGAGCTCCTGTGGAGCACTGCCTCATTCAGGGAGGACATAAGGGAGTTATACAATGGGCCCTTCATTCCAAAACTACTTGCCAAGATGGAAAGTTTTACTCAAGTTACACATATAAAACATTGAGAAGTTTGAAAGGATACATACACAAATAAAGATGCAGCACACATGCCCAAGAGTCACAGTAGGAATGGGAGTTGCACACCCACTGCTGTGCTGGACAGTCCCCATCACACATTACACTAATCCTATGCAGGTACTCCCTGCAGGGCCCCCAGGCTCTATCCCACCCCAGGGAAAACTCAGTCTAGCCAAATCAAGATTAATTTCTACTTTAACTCCACTGCATAGATTGAAGGACAAATTTCAAGGTGTTCTGTGGGAGTGTGCATAGCATTGTGCTCATACTCCATTTAAGACTTCAGAAGATTCTTCCACTCCCATGCCCAAAAAGCAGCAGTTAATTGCTTTCTGCTGAAACAAAGCATTCTGTGAAGATCTGGATTACTATCAGCTCAGGATGAAAGTCTGGCTGAAAAACATTAAATTCCTTCCTACTGCAGGAAGTGTGAGATTAAATACCCTTTACAGCAGGAAATGTGAGAGCAACAGTCACATTTCAAATAATAATGCTTGAAGAGATTTAATATTTTGTTTGAAAGGTCAAAGAGTTACAGCTTGAAAGCAACATGTTTGCCCTAAAAACTGAAAGCAGAGCAATTCAATTGTAGGTGGAGCTGAAGAAGATCTCCTGCTTCCAGTCCCATGCCATGGACGTGGCAGCAGCCATCACCTCTGCCCAGACAGACACACCAAGGTGCTGCTCAGGAGAAGATGGCAGAGCAGTTACCACTGGCGGCCCATTACATCAACAGCTCCTGCCAGTAAGGAAGGAACACATCAGGCTGCACTCAGCCCAGAGGCTGCTAACTAAATTACAGCACAGAAGACTGAGACACATATATTTACAATTACAATGCCAAGGGAAAAAAAATAATCACACAACTTCAGCACTAAAATTTCTACTTAGGCAAACACTGAAGAGAGATGAACTGTGAAGTCTGTGTGTTGTCTTAAACAAATACAAGTCTTAAAAACTATTTTTCTTCATTATCCAATAGCATTTCCTAAAACATACTAAGTGTTTTTTGGAGTCCACATTCATTAGCAGTGACCAATGTGAAATACCAATTAAAGCCATAATATGTTTCTAAATTGATTTTTTTTAAATAAATATAGCCCATTTAAGGGTCTCCTTTCAAGACTACTCAGCCTCTAGTAAGCTATTAGTATGCAGTCTTTTCATCTGACTTTCATATATGAAATGCCATTTTCTATTCTGTTGTTGAGCAGGTACTTTTATAGTATGTATGCTTAACCCAGGGAAGTTATTGTAAACAAACACCACACTGTCTGCCTCAGGGACTCTGCTGTTTAAATGGGACTTGCACCCCTCAGTGGCCAAGACCACTGACTGAAGCTGCCTTCCCTGGACAAGTCCTCTGCAGCATGCAGCACCCACATTCTCAGCTGTTCTCTCCCTGATCCCATCCAAGCTGACAGGGAATGACTTCTGTTCCCTCTCACCCTGCAGAGGGACTGCTGTCCCGCGAGTGACCTCTGCAGCATGCCAGGCAGCCCCAGCAGGGAGGAGGATGAAAGCAGGATTACTCCCCAGAGTGATGCTGGCTGTGTGCCACAGCTGGCTGCAAGATACCTCCTTCCTCTGCCATGCCCTGAGTGGGGATAAGGGGAAGTGTGAGCAAGGCCAGGAGAATAATACTCAATCAGCAAAAAGGCAGCAGATTCAGAATGACCAGAAGGCATTCAGAAAACATGGTCCTCAAAACATATTATCACCACCACTTTACAAATTAACACTATTTGTGTGACCTCATAAAGAGGGACAGAGTACTTCACAGCTTAATTAGCAGTCCCCTTTCTCATAATGATAAAGACACCAGTTTTCTTTAGTAGCTCAAGAAATCTGAATTCATGGATTGGCAGAAATTGAAACGTAGAGGTAACCATCACCTCAGAAGACTGAAAAGCAGATGCATCGAAGTATGAGATGTATCATTGGAACTTAAGTGTTGTGGATATAAGTTCTCCAAATCTATAAACTACTGAGCTATTGAGGCACCTTGTTTCTGATTCTTTTACTCATAAAAATTTCCTTCAGTATATAAAAATTTAGCACAGACTTTCACCTTTAAATTCCTGAAATCAGAATTTTACAAAAATTTGTTTTCTGCCATGCTAATTTAACACAATTTATTTTGCTAATGTATGCCATTTAGCAGGTTTTGAAACACTACATTTTATGTGAACAGTGGTTAACTAGTACCAGCTAAAAATATCAGTATGAGGACATAAGCTATAAGCCACTACTCCTGCCAAATACATTTAAATTTAACTATAGGGGAGCAGGTTTAAATCTATGTCAAATTTCAGTAGACTGACCTGGCTGGCTGCTCCAACCTCCCTAACAGAGCCAACAAGCCTTTTAATGGTAATCCCCTACTCCTCTGACAACCCTTGAAGAAAATCACTCTCTCCCACATTTGATATTCAAAATATTTCAGCAAGTTTCCAAGCCATTTTTAACACCCTTCTAAAGTCAGCATAAGCGGTTTTCTTGGACACTCTGGTGTTTTTTAACAAAGGTTTAGCCTTGCACACATATTTAGCCTCTCCCCCTCTCCTAATTGGAGATCTGCTACGTCAGAATAAGCATGTTTTCTCTAATTAAAAAAAGGGTAAAAAAAAAAGAATAGCGATGAAAGCATGTCCTCTTCCCCATCAAGACTGATCCCGCTACTACAATTCCATTCCTGAAATCCTATAGCATGCTCCACCAGCTCCTGGTGAAGGGATAATCTTTTCACCTGCTGGAGGCAGCAGTCAACTCTTGAAAAACAGGGAACAAAATCAAGAACACATGCATTGTGTCCATTTGCTTGCACGGAGCAGGCACGCTCAGCATTTTGGAATGACAAACCCAAGAGGCTTAACATGCCAAAATAAAGATTTTTTTCAGTGAGTCTCCTCTTTCATACTGTTGAAAAATCATGCCTATTTTAGGTCTTTGGTATTGTGGTGGTTGTTTTTCCCAAGCATCTGATCTGCACTGAACTAATTCTGTACAAATATTCATGAGAGTGTTTAACGAGTTTTAACAAACAGAGCAGGCATCTTGCCAGTCACAGCTGAATAGCAATGAAATCTAAACACAGACATTTCAGAAAAAGTTTTCATTACTTCAGAAGAAAGTGGGAGGATATTTTACAATATTTCTGTTGCATCCTAAAACCTAACAAGGAAATATCCAACTAGAGCCAAACATGAGGAGCACACACAAAGCAGAAGAATCCTCACAGGTGCTTATTGTAATAGATTTGTAATGCAAAGAATTTTCTATTTAGCATTTCGCAATTAAACTTTTTCCTCCCAGTAGAGCACTTTGGGTGTTTGTTTATTGGGTTTGTTTGGTTTGTTTAAATAACCTATTTTCACTCTGGATACTTTCATTCCTTAGGAGGTGCACTCTATTGCATTCTAAATTATTTCATGTCTCAAGGCAATATAAAGAATTTGAATAACAAAAAAACCCCACAGTGATCAAATTTAATCACATTCTCAGTATTTTAGGCTCATTATGACCATATTTAAAACCAAAAAGTTATAATGCTACCACCCACACGTATCTTTAAAAAGAGAGACAATGAAAAAACAAGATATGCATGACTACTTTTTCAAAGCTTTTTGAGGTACCATGTGAAAATGCAGGTTTTAGGAATGTCTTTTATTTATAATGCAGGAAGTTCACACAGAAGCCCAGACATTTAAGCTAAATGCCAGCTGTACATACTCAACTTTGACAGCCAGGGATCTCTACACTGTTTTTTGTTATCTACTGACAGTGTTCAGGTTTTCAGTGCTGTTACTATGAGAACAATGGTTACATTCATTCCCAGGAAGAAATTAATCCTGATTGCCTTAAACCTGTGATTTCAATTTCACTTGGATATAGAACTTTTACTCTTTTTTTTTTTTTTGTTTAAATTACTATTAGGTGGGATACACATTGTCTGAAGTACATAAGCATGTACTTTCAGTGGTGCAGATATTACTTAGAATATTACATATAAGCTTGTATTTTGTCTTCCTACACCCAGAGCCCTCTGAAATGCTGAAGGTGATGAGTTTTTGTAGGAAGGTAATCTGGGAAAAACAACAGATTACTTCATAATTTAATGGAAAATACATTACAAAGCAAGTGTATGCTAAACACCAATAGACAGGCTTATGCTTAGTACATTAATTTAATAATTCACTCAACAATTTGCAAACAGGTTAATTGTGTCAAGAGAATTTTTAACCATGGTAGTAGTCTTTCATGCCTTAATTCATATGTAGCATTACCTCAGGTTGATTGGAGAAAAACAGCAGAAAAGCCAGAAATCCTTTTAAAAGTTTGTTTATCAACAAGAAAGCACAACAGAGACAGAAAAGAAACAATAGTCATCTTTATTAAAAGCCTGGACAGAAAAGGAATGGTACCTTTTCAATTAGAATAAACTGATCCAATCATCCAAGAAATAACTACAAGCCGTCTTAAATAAACCAACAAACACAGTATCAGGAGGAGAGGGCTGCAAGCCTTTAATTGTATCCCAGGTTTTCAATACACTTGCAGAATTTATCTTTTATATGTAAGAATGATAGATCTTCAGTACAATTCCACTGTTCTATATTAAACTCAGAAGCAATTAATGTAAGCAGAAACTTACCTTTACAGCTGCTGTCACTGCAGCAGTTGCTGCCAAATTCAACCCTTGCCTTCCAAAATTCACCATGGTCTCATAGCCTCTTTCTTTGGCTTGGACGATGTACTCATCAATTTCCTAAAAGAAAAACATAGTTAAATTTTAGAAGGCTGTTTGTAAGAGACTAAAATTACCCCACTGTATTATTTTTCCATCAGTAAAGGAAGACAGAAGAAATATTGAAGAAAATATTTAATGGGATATATCTTTGTAAACAGATGTTTCATTCATTACAACTCCCTCATTAAAAAAAGCATTACATGTGGTCAAACAAGAAGATAAAGTAGATCACTTTTGTACAGCTCAGAAACACTGCAACAAGTTTCTTACAGAGAAGGCTTAACTTGTTGGACAGAAGCTTTTCAAGAAATAACAATCTACATGAAATCAGCAAGCTCCCTAGAAAGGTAGAGCCGACTTACAAAGAACTCCAGAAGCCACAGCTTTGAAACAGTAAAGTACCAAGGACAAGACACTGCTTAGAGTTGAAGATAAAAGTCTGCAAGGTACTTCCCATCAGCTTGCAGACTACAGGGAAGTATCCCCTCACCTTACAAAGTTGCAAATTGCCTATAGCAAAACGTTCAGAAGGTCAAGATGACCTCACTGTTCCCATCAGTGGCAATCTTGTCAGCTACCTGCTTTGCTACTAAAGGCCAAGCCTAGCCTTATGAACTGATCCTTAGGAACGCTATTTTCTGTAGTGCGAAATTTCTCAGTACTTGTCTTAACACCTTTGGTAATTGCTCTTTCCACACATCCAAACAGGATGCTGAAAAAGAGCTAAGCAGAGCTGTGTTTCTGTCATACTTTGACTAAAGCTAACCATCTTATAGCTATTTTTATGTTTGGGTATTTACTGTTGCAGACTGGTCTAGCCTTAAAACTCAGTAACAAGTCTCTCCTCTTATCTTGTCATTTTGTGAACCAAAAGAAGTCATCGATGTCAATCATCCTGAGAAGTGTTATTATTAGTTTATGCTAGAAAAAAAATGTTAACATTAACAGCTTTTAGTAAAGCTGTGTTCATACTGCTGCACAGAGAGTACTGTACATGTGCTTGCAGTAGAAAGCCAAACTGCATCACATCCACTCATCTGGGCTCCTCAGAGTGCATCAAGCAGAGCAGGGAACACCAAGCTCCCATGTCAATAGGAAGCAGGACCTTGTCTGCTCAGGCAAGTGAAACAGAAGCACAGACAGGGACAGTCACGTGCACTTGCCTCTGCTAGTCCGAATTCATGCTGCCTGGCAAGACAGTAACAAGCTGCTCTGCTTTTAGGGTGTATCTAGCAACAGCTTTCATTTCAGCATATGGTGTTTCCATATTAGGCATTAAAAATCTGAGAAGTAATTTCTTACCCTTTCTTTAGAAGAAAGCAGTGGGTGGAGGAATTTTCTGTAGATTAAACTTGCCCCTCTAGTATATGGGGAAAGGAGCCAGATGACAAAAGCTATCTTCAGTTCATAGTATAGTGGAAACCTACAGACAAGTTAAAGGTTGCACAAAATCAACAACTGCAGTAAGAAAATGCACAGTAATTAATCATTATGAAGATATCTTTTCAAAAACCACAATTATGTTAGCATACAGGATTCTTCAACTACAAGAAGTTACATTAGACAAAAATTAAATGAGTTATGGATTTATGGACTACTGTCATTTAAGAAATCACAACAGTTAATATACTTGCTTTTCATTATACATTCCTGCACAGAGAAATTCTAGGCCATCCTTTTAAGAGCTCCATTCCCCTGTTCAGTTTCTATAGTGAAGATGGAAATGTTGTAGTCCCTACTT
The DNA here is from genome assembly GCA_013397155.1 of Irena cyanogastra. Lineage (NCBI taxonomy): Eukaryota > Metazoa > Chordata > Aves > Passeriformes > Irenidae > Irena > Irena cyanogastra. Next base: position 3,625,033 of record VWZV01006847.1, on the reverse strand, counting down.
CAAGTGACAGTGTACAGCAAACTTGAAAACAGATGCTGTTCATCTATGCACCAAGAGCTTGTCCTGTAAAAAGCGCTATTTAACAAGCACAACTTCTTTATGCTAAATAAATCAGTACAAACCAAAAACATCAGGAACAAATACAGTTTCCTCTAGAGCTCATAAAAAGCAGGGTCTTACCAAGAGACTGTTAGGTCAGTTATCGTTTCAGTAACTGTATAAAGAGCAAACACAATCCAGTACATCATCCAGCGAACCTGAAAATTAAAACACCATCTTCACTAAGAGCTTTGATTTCATATTTACACATAATATACTATACACTCTACAGTTTGTTCAGAGTTGTCAAAGCAAGACATCCAACAGTATCTCAGTCATCATAAACCAGGTTTCAGGTGAAGATCCTGAAAGATTTTGGTTCATAAGCAGAACTGGTGGCAGCTGCAACAAGCTCAGTGAAATGGCTACGTCACCAGGGTCACAACCTCACCTAGGCCGGTTTCAGATTTGATTCTGTCTCTATAAAGCTTTAGTGATACAAAAAAAAAACAGTGCAGAATTGGTAGATTATCCTAAGTATGAAGGGCAATTCCCACCACAACACTAAAGGATATTTCATTCTCTTCCACATCCATATTAGTGAAGCAGCCCTTACTTTCATTTCACAGTGTGCATTATTCAGCTTTACATTAAGTTCCATGTGTATGATTACGGGTATGGTATTAACACTGAGGCAAGGCAACATAAAAAGCATTTTCATGGAGATTTTAATTCTGTTTATATGCCAAGAACTACAAAATTCTTGTTAATAAAAATGTTCATATATTAATGCTTCAGGGGTTTATAGGTATAAACCTTTTTTTTGTTTAAGATTTACACTATATATCATTGCTTTGAAATTAGACAATGTTCTTAAAATATTATCATTTGTTTTATAACAGTTAAGAGACTCACTCATTTTCCTTGAGCATTTGTTCAAATTTGGTTGCCTAAGCTGATTACATCTTTCAGAATAAATACTACAGAAATAGTTCCCATGCATTTGTCTTCCCCAAGCTATCAGATGCCAAATGCAATGTATTTCCAAAATGGGTCACTGCAAACCACAACTGGTTACTTGCACAAACTGAACATCCACATGTTCTTTAAATTCCTAGGAGAAAAAAACCTGCAGCAACACAAAACCATTTGAAAAGAAACAAACAAAAACCAAAAAAAACCAAACCAGCAACGAATAAAAGAAAACCACCACAATTGTTAGAGACTAGTTTGAGCCCTAAATTCATGGTACTCCCTTTCGAAGGGAGGATATATACACACACACACACCTTCCCACAGAGGATGTGGTTCAGATTTAATCTTCACTTTTAAAACAATCTTTTTTGAAGTGGATTTAAATAACTACTCAAAAACTTAATTATACACTGCTGCCTATTTCATGGATGTGCATTATAGTTTAAAACCACTTCCTCTGTCAGAACCTGAGACCCATTTATTTTAAATGCTTTTCTGTGTTTCAGTTTGAAAAGAAATTCAGTCATGTGATAACATTCTTCACTTCAATCTCTCAGAGGATTTAGATATTTTAGGCTTGAGTAAACGAAGACAAATGTACACAACAGCTGAAGTCATTGCTGACAGGCCATGTGATATTTAGACTGGTGACCCTTCCATGAACCAGAGTCAACACCTGAATGAAAACAAAATTAAATCCAACCTTGCCCCATCAACTTAAGCATAATGGATGCCATTTTTAAGACGTCATGCAAGACTGTATTTTTCCCCACTATGATTTATCCAGGCTGTTTTTTCTTTAATCAACATCTATTTACGCAACCAAGAACAACAGTGGAAGTGGAATTTCTCCTGGGCTGCTGGGAAGAGTAAAAAATGCCCTGCAGAAGGGCACATGAGATCTGCCAGGAGTCCTGCTGAGGACTGGGCAAAGATTCCATAAAACAGAAATCATATTCTAGTACAACTAATGCAGTAGGTACCACAAGTATCCTTGACAAATGAACCTGATTGACTTAGAGAGGTTTTCATACCAAGAAAAAAAGAAAAAAGGGCATGAAAAATTGAAGGTCAGATTTCACACTACCCAGAACACTCTCATCTACTTCAAGTAACAGAAGCTTTGATTGAGTTTTACTTTTCATGTTAACAGAGTGATTACAGATTTGTTTCATTGAGTTTTTTCCCTAGCATCCAAGCGTTAAGCTAATCTTTGTTGGCTCTGGCTGAAGCACATTCTTTCAGGTCAGGATTTTGAAGCCAGGATTTGAAAAGCCTGGTCTGTTCAGACTTATAAACTATATTTCAGATGCTTATTTCAAGCACTTTGGTGCAATAGAATGAAAAAAAAATCTCAAATATCTTAGTAAACTTCATTAAACCAGGGTAATTACAAGAACAACTAAATCTCCTCAAAAGTACAGATTCTAATTTTTAGCATTGAAGTCCATAAGTCTTTTAAATTACCATAATCAGCACAACACTTTCTCCCCCCAGAAATAATCTGAGTTGTGTTGGTCATTATGCAATTTGCTGCATCATGACCAACACAACAAGTCAGAATGTCTATTCTTTTTGTTTGGTTGGTTTTTAGTGGCGGAAGTAGTGGCTGAGTAAAATATTTTACTATTACAAAGCTCTTATCAATTCAGCAACAAACACAGATGGCTCCTGAACCACACAAAACCCTGGAAAGGAAGTTGTGCTTGGGCCATAATGTGAGTGGCAGCAGATCTGTGCCATTTGGAAAGCTGCATTTAAATCTAAACCCTTTACTGTGAAAGAAAATGACCCAGTTGGGAAAATGACAGCCATGGATCATCCCTAAGACCTATCTGGACAGTCAACCCAAGCAGCAATGGAGTGATAATTTACTGATGAATCATTGTCATGCCCTGCTAATAAAAAAAAGTCACTGAGATGGGTCTTACTCATCTTGGTCTCATGAATCTTTTGTATGTGACTGCAAGTTCTGGGACTGTTCAAGGACCACAGGTTCACACTAAAAGAGCTGAAAAAACCAGAATTTCAAGGGCCCTACTAGCAGGGGTCCTGGGTAAGGATGCCCAAGAAAGACAGTTAGGTCATAGCTAACTGGACAACTGAGGTGAGAAAAATATCTCAGCATTCTAAAATATTACTTCTCCTTATCTAGAAAACGTAGTGCAAGAGGCAATGGTCACCTCTTAAATTAAAGTGATTTCCTTGATTTTGGTTGGAAACTGCTATGCCCTACTTAGTCTGCGGATCCATTTTGAAGGAGCAGGGAGGAAAAGCAGCTTATAAATTCCTTGCATTATAGACTTTCCTGACAGAGTAATACAAGCATGAGACAGAGAAAATTCTCCTCTTAGTTTTGACGATTTTTTTCTCCCATGAGTTTAGCTCTGGCAGGCACCAGCTCTATCTCACAAATAAGCTGTAATCAGCTTGTACACAGAAATCAGAAGAAGTACAAATATGATGTCCTTTGAGGCCTTGATGGGGTGATCAGACTAAATTAAGACATTCAAGGGGAGGAACAGCAGCTACCACATTCTACAACTACAAACAAGTACAAAGTGGAGACGTCACACATCAGACAACAGCCCTAGGTCACAGCTATGGCTGTGAGTTAAGAGAAAATGACGGCCCCGACCCCACCCTGAGTCAGGCAGCCCAGTTAAGGCCAAGATTCAGGGCAAGTTATTTGCTGCAATCAAATCAGGCTGTCTCTTAAAACAGTGAAGTAGCTCAGTGACTAAAGTTCCTTGTGACTGCAACTGGTTAACATTCTCACGATTATCATAATTGCTCACACTGACAAGTAAATAATTTAACAGCTTAATCAAAAACTGAAGTAACTAATTGTGTTTTTCTCCATTTTTCTCTTCTGTCTGTTCTGCTTCTTTTCTCCACACCACCTTAACCAAATTTTTTCCTTCCCTGGTTACATTTTCTCTCCTCTTTGAGGAACAATAGATTAACAAGAACTAACTTTTTTTAGGTAGACTGAGTCTCCTACTGAGCCCCACACAAGGATGCTAAGCTGCTGCTCTTCTAGAGGTCACTGTGAATCAGTTGGTCAATACTTATACTTGAGGTGTTGGCAGAATTAGGAAACTTTCATTCTACCCCCTGCCTAAAGTGCATTATTTCTTGTACTTTCCTGAAATGGAACCAAGATTTTAAGGCTTACGTTAAAAATACTCCTAGAAAAAATTTATATATAGCATAGTGTGTTGAACACATTTCAGCATATAAAGTAGAGATGCCTTAACTTTAGCTCTCCCAACAAAATCAGAGGATTACCACTAGGTTCCACAAGTGTTGTTTCTAACAGTAAGACAGTCAATTCAATCTTTAACATTTATTACACAATGAAAATGCCACAGATCTATGTCAGCAGAGGCATGTAATTACACAATTAAAAAGAATGAGACTTACATATTCCTTCACATTTTTTGTCTTCACAGCTTTGTACGAGTAGTATGCAGGATACAGCATCCCAAACACCAGCCTATGGGAAAACAAAGAGCCTTCAGGATCTGTTACACACTATATGACAAAACAATGACAATACACCATTAGAACAATGCAGTCAACTTAAAATAAAAAACCTGTTCTCCAGCATTGAAAAAAAAAAAAATCACTGTTACATGTTCCTTGAAGGAAGTTGCATGATAGACAAAACTAGAACAACATGAACAGAAAAAGGTGTATGCCCTAAAGACAACAAACTGTTTTGTAAGGCTGCTTCTAATAGATAATGTAAAACCAGTTGTTCTGGTTCATTTACAGGTAATACCAGTCCTACAGCCTGTCCACACCAGAAAATAGCCAGCAATGCTATCACACCTGAGGAACCTCTGAACCTATCAGTAGTTAATCACAATCATCTACTTTTATCAGATTATCAGAAGTTCATTTCCAAAAGAATTTTAAGACCACACTGACTTACAAAATTTCATCTCCTTTTGCTAGAACTCTGCAACAGCAACGTTTAGAAATGGAGGAAAAGTGGGAATTAATTGAATTGAATTTTGTCCCTGTGGAAAACACTGTTCAGTAACACACTAGCTCTAATGTCTCTCGTCTTCCCTTGTTCTGGCTGAAATTATAACCATTAAGTATCAGAGATAAGAAAAGACTTTCTTCATCCTTTTACCCATAAAACAGACTTTATAAGGGTGGAAATTATTTGTTCAATGAGAAGATACAGAAGAGGTTCCTGAACACCACAACCACCACCAATTGTCTGATATGCATAATAACTCCACCAGTTATTGGTCATCTATACACATCTCCCTATTTCTAAAAATAGGACTCCAAAGTTATTTAAATAATTATTAGTAGTCTGCTCATGTAAGTGTCTTGCAATGAAGCATATGAAAGGGAAACAGCTTGAGTCTTTTGCTTTACAGATTTTTCAGCTACATTCTTCCACTCACTTTACTGTCAGGTAGCATCACTTCTATAAAGGAAAAAAAAAACCAACGTATTTTTAAATTTAAACAGCAATTTATCCTCTGAACATATCACTCTCAAACTGTTATAAACATGAACTGGGACAAAACAGAATTTTAAGAATACTTCTTCAGAAACAACTGATCTTAAGCAGAAAGCTTATTACAGCAGCAGTAAGACAATCATAAAACTAAAGATGACCTCAAGTTAAATAAGAACAGTAGCATAAGACAAACACAATAAAGGTAGCTAGTTTTTCCCATCTAGAAAAATCTGTTACTCAATACTAGTCAAATCAGGAGTTAAAAAAATACCTATTTTAGTAACCACTTTTTCTTTTAAAGATTTTTTTTCTAGAAATCACTTTAAAACTACAGAGTGCAGAGTGGTTAGCATCACAATGTATCATTATTATATTATTCTACAATATCGTTATTATTTTCTTATATTACATATGTACACACCAATATTTAATAATATAGTAGTGTTTTCAATGCTGTAGTAAATTGGAAATGTTAGAAAACCTTCTGTTCATTCACTAGAAGTGGGCAGATAGGATAAAAACAAAACATCAGCATATTAGTCAGTAAGGATAGGAAGCAGTACAGTAAAGTTTTTATCTCCTTACAGCCAGAGCTGACATTGAAAGTGTGGCATGATGCTGCTGTCAACCCTGGCACCACTATCTTCTTCACACAGGCAAAGTCCTGTAACTTTAGTTAAACCTACCAGGCAATTTTACAGTCCAAAACCCAACTTGTCAACAGTGAGTGTAGCGGAAGGCCAGCAAATTCACTTTCACCTTCCATCTATGCATGGTGGATCAGTACACTGGCAACAGTGATCACTGCAGCTTGAGTGAGGCAGGACCAGCTAGAAGAGGAACAGCAGGGAGCCTGGGCACACAGACGGCTACAAAAGCCCCACACGTTCTAGTCCTTTTCCTCTTTGGATCCATAGCTCCAAAAAGCTCAAAGCTGGCAGCAACGCCTACTGCTACACATTAGAAGCACATCCACCCTCTGATATTTCTAGAGTAACCATACAAGTACTTTAAAGATGTTCCCAATTATTCTATGGCTTTTCAAATTTAAAAGCTCGAGTGTTATTTTTGAAAGTGTGGTCTGTATTTCACACCAAGTATCAGCACACTGCACGAATGTAGCAGACAGAAACAAAGGCAGTTTCCACAGATGGAAACAGATTTCAGCTGAGTGTGACGTCATTTACTTTATATTATTAGTAAATACATGGATAATCCTGCTTACCAATGTAATTTCACTACCAGTTGTAAGCCCAGCTATTTCAGGTTTTTAGCTGGACTCAGTAGCTACCATAGCATTCCACTTGTGGTACAGCTACCTCCTCTACAGACATTTTGCTCATGTAAAGAGAAATATTTCTCAAATATATTAGGAGATTAAAATAAAAATACAAAGAAAAAAGTATCAAAGAGCTTTTAAATCTGTATAAAACAATGAATCTGTATATCCATATAGCTGTATTTTTAAAAAAACCCAACATACTGCCTGTATTATCACATAATTTATGGTCTTATCATTTTAATAGCTTCAAAGTGAATAATTGTTTGAAAGGCTCATTTATGAAGCAAAGCAACTGAGTTTGCATCTGACTGATAACTGAAAAATTAGTCATCTGTACACACATTGCTCTGGCACTGAACATATTTGAGCTGGATAGTAAACAACTCTAAAGCCACAGTTTCAAAAAAATATTAAAAATGAAAGGAACTAAGACACCAATAAAAGCACTCAAAAGTACTACTTGCATCCAGACTCCTCAAACACTAAGCCATTAACATTAACAACAATGCATTTAAGGGTTCAGCCTGTTCACATTGCCAAAGTATTGCCCAAAGCACGGAATACTGTTTGGCACTTTATTCTTTCATTCCTCCAAAATGCAAAAAGGGAACACTCTGTTCCTTATCTAACAGTTAAAGCACTCCAGGAAACTCTTTTAGTATGAGATGCTTTGGAGACAGCACCATCCACTAAATTCCCATTCCTTAGAAGTTCTGTAGTAGAGATGACACCCACTTGTCCACTCACTTAAAGGCTGTGGATCTCCACAGACTGCTACAGAGCCAGACAGAGTGTGCATCTACAGTAGGAATATGTACCTACACCCTTGAGCGGCAGGCTGGAGAATAAAAGAATCCTCCACACCTCCACAAACCCATGAACCTGAATATAAAGGCCTGATATACTGCCTTGCTTGGCTGACCATGCCCAGTACCCCTCCTCAATACTAAGTGTTTCCCAGTTACATTAGGAGCAGCTTCCATCCCTGTGATAAACATACACAAGTTTTTTCTAAGAGCTAGTCAGACAACATGGAAATACCAGAAGTAATGTAGGTGACACTGTACTATCTATGCAGAAACTAGGTCTGGTGGTAGTAATACAATTTTACTTCTAGATGAACCGTAATTACTATTCCACATATGGTTAGCAAGTTTAGCCTAAGCAAAACTTCATTTGAAAGGCAGTTTGCTAATGAAAACTAAATAGCAGAATAAAAACCTAAAGAACAATGCTTGAATCTTTGGCTGGCTGTTCTTGGCTATAAAAAAGGCAAATAGAGCCATATGCCTTAACAATGAGATTTCAGCCAGCACACACTGGAAAAGCAAAAGCATTTTTACTTAGACTGTATACTGCTCATAAACTTCCAAGCCATTCCTATCAAAGATCAGCAGTTTAGATTTTGCTCTCCTTTTGTTTTGGCAACCAAATGATGAGGCTGCCATTACGGATTAAGTTTTACCTGCTGTGCACCTCTGCGGCACTCTCCAGCTCAAAATAAGGGATAAGGAGTATATGGAAGAAACCTATTCAGGGGAAAAGCCAAAAACCCTGCATGTGTTGGGTTGACCCAGGCTGGACACCAGGTGCCCACCAAAGCCATTCTGTCACTCCCCTCCTAGCTGGGCAGGAGAGAGAAAATGCAACAAAAAGCTTAAAGGCTGTGGGGAGAGATAAGGACAGAGATCACTCACCAGCTACTATCATGGGCCATTACCAACCCCGTTTGGGTAATTTGATTGTTAACCTATTACCAATCAAATCAGAGTAGGATACTGAGAAATAAGAGTAAAACCTTGACACACAAACCCAATGTACTGCCAAAAAGTAAGACTCTCAAGTCATGCCTTACCCCTCCCCCCGAGTTTCACAGCTAGGTTGTGACTTCTAGACTAAGCCAGCGACCAGCTATGGTTCACACATCCAGAAAACAAAAGCCTGCCCTGGCATTTTTGTCCTGAATGTTTAGTGTAGTGCTTTTCAAAAAACAAAGTCATTCTGTCCAGCACCTGACAGAATTTAGTTCCATTGTGCTATTCAGATACACAATACTAACCACACAATCTAATCAACACTACATATTCAAGTAACTACAAAAACTACACTTTGACCAAAATGCTAGTTGGCTACAGGGACAGGGGAGCATGAGGATCAGCTCCCGAACCCCTCAAGAAATTGTATTCTACTTTTTCTTCCAATCCCCCCTGCGTTGGGCAAGGAGGAGAGAAAATCATGTAAATCCTATTAAAAGAACATGTCTGCTAACAGTAGCAAACTTTAAATTCAGCAATTTCTTTAGCAGATTACAGTTACCAAAATGCAGGAATGCAATCAGAAACAGGTCTGTTAAAATCTTCACAGCATTCTTATGACCAGAATATAAAAGCCAGAGAAAAAAATGTCTTAACAGTTAAAGAATATACCCAGAAGCACTGACAGATCTGAATAAAGCACATTCTTGAACAGAGCAAGGCAGCTATTAACTTTCCAACTTAGAAAGCTGGAATTCTCCAAAGCAGCTGCCAGATTCTTCCAAAGCACAGCATAACCAATAGTAATGCAATTACTGAAGCAGTCAGAAACCACCTTAGAATTTTAACAGTAAAAATGACATCCCTACTGATTCCTCCAAAACGTGGGACTTTTCTATGCCAGGAACTTCTTATTTAATGGGTCCCAAGTTTAACAATTGCAAGCAGTCTGATAGGAGACAATTAAGCTTTTCTTCCAATGCAGACCTCCAGGCTCTGTTACAACTATCCTACCTACTCATGTTTATGGACTAATTATTGATCTACCCCAAATCAGGCAACCTGTTGTCAGATAACTCTTCCAGTTGCCTCAACATGGAAATATCCCTGTCTGAAACTTGAAAGAAGTCTAAAAAGAGCACAACAAAAACAATTAGAAAAAATTCTCTTCTGTAAGGGATGTTCTGCACAGGAATCTGTGTGCAAGGGCTGATGTAGTTATGGGCTCTAACAGCCCTCTCACAGGGGCCCGGGGCAGTCTGGAACAAGAGACTGATAAAAAACAACACCCGAAGCAAAATCCACGCTACCCTCTCTAATGAGTCAGCCTGCAAACTCTTTCACATGGTCAAGTTGCCTCAGTGTTTTAACATAGCTCTCCCAGTCACCCTGCTCATGAGTTGACAGGGCATTACTGCTACACAAAACCTGTGAATCACCTCACCTCCTGTTCACATATAGATCCTGTACAGTGCAGAAGTACTTGGGGAAAAGCTATTTGCATATCATTCTAACTCGAAGAATCTGCACCTGTGCCTGGAGATAGTGCCCAAAACTTGTGTTCACAACTGGGCAATTCTTGTGCTGCCACTTATCCTAGGCATACTTTAACAGAAGGGTGTAAGTCTGGAGGTACCATCACCATGTCATAAAAAAGCAACAAAAAAAAAAAAAAAAAAAAAAAAAAAAAAAACAAAAAAAAAACCAAACCAAAACAAAACAAACAAACAAACAAAAAAAAAATCCCAAAAACGAAAACCCCACCAGATGATAAATCCTGATAAATCCTGTTCAAAACAGTCAAAAGGCCCAGCAAACCCAGTTGCACAGAAAATTCCAAAAGCTAGTACTGGAAGGCAAATAGAAATTGCTACAGAATCCTTAGTCACTCTCTGCATGACTACCTATTCACCTCTTGCTTTTATGATCCATGTTTGACTCCTGCTGTAAGAGCGTCCTGCCCATCCCAGCACTCCTTCCTGTTTACAGTCCTACAGGGCTCAGCACAGCAGGGCAGCCAGGTGAGCTCACACCGAGGAACTGCAACCACACCATCTGTAACACTTCCTCGAGATAAAGAGCAAACAGTGAATGCTTTCAAACACAGAACAACCCTTAGAAGAGAACTTCAATCTCCCACCTAGCTCTTCCCTCAAATTCAATAGCTAAATTTCATCCCTGCTAGAGAATTATTCACTTTCAAAGCTGCTCACACTTACTTAAATCTCAAGTAAGTTATTTTCCTTCAAATACACGAAATCATATCTGATTTCTCTGTCACTAAGACTTCTCACCACTGGAAGCCAAGTATTTGTGGCCCCATGTCAGTCAGCTGTGGTATCAGGCAGGAGCACAACTGACCGCTGAGAAATAGCCAACAATTAAGAACAATTGCAGGTACTTCTCATACAGCTCTTAAGACAGCCTTGCACATGACTTTGTTCAAAGAAAAAGATGCATCCTTGTACTGAACTGTGCTTTTCTTCTAATGATCAGCAAGGATTGACAGCTGGATTAAAGATGTCAGAAGTAACAAATTGACTAATTTGCTACTTTTCGTTTTTTAAAAAAACATCAAACCAAGTCTAGTTTTCAGGAGATATTTTCTATTTTCATTTAGTATTTGCATGAATAAACTTATACCATATAGCAGGTGAACAAGATACAATTAAGACTACAATTTTTTTAAGTTTAAAGATGAAAGCTGATACCTACATGCATGTTCAAAGAAACTGTCACATCAAGAGTTTACATAATAAAGGTAATGGACAGATGACAGTGAAACACACTTATGAGCTTCTTTGCTTTAGAAAAAGTTCTTTACACTCACTGCTCTTGGAGGTATTACAACCTACACATGCAGTTTTCATGAGCAACATAATCCTCTCCATTTAGGATGCTTCTGAGAGCTCCTAAAAGACATGGGTAATTTAATGCAGATGATGTGCTGAACAAGATTAACAGGAACACTGCAGATCTAGAATGAGGTGTTTCATTTTGTTATGAGGTTTAAAGTTACATATACACTTGTTAGTTTCTTGACTTCCGTAAATATAATTTAAAAAAAACGACCAGCTCTCTTATTTATACTACTTAGTTTTGTTCTTAGTGTCTTCAAAATTATGTTGGAAGCTTCTACAAATTTGTAGGTCTTTATTTCTGTGTAAGAACACGACGTCCTTCATATCAAGGATACTTAAGAATCCAGAAGATACCTTAAAACACCTTCCATTCCAATCTATTTGGTATATTAGAAAATTGCTCATTACAGGAACTTCAGCTAACTTGTGTGAAGTCAGCAGCCACTCCTTAAAGGTTTCTCTGCTCTGTGCCACAGCAAATTTTGAAACAAGCAACGTTAGATGGATGTTCGGAGAACCAAAGCTAGCATGAAGAAAACAAAGCAAAGACTCGTCTTGGTACTGCCAAGTCCTGCACACTTTTAAACATGTTTAACAGTCTTAAAGCTGCAGTTCTTGGAAGTCTGAGATCTCAGTCCTGGTAAAATGACCAGGTAACAATCAGATTTGCACACAAAGCACAAAATTGGAACAGAAGCAGTAATGCAGCACAGCTGAAGAGTAGCAATACTAATTAAGTGACAGAAATTCTGCAGGTGATAGAAAACTAAAAGCAACTCTGCCAAAAATACATGAACACCACATCCCCAGAATAAAAGTCAAAAAAGCCTAGCAGAATACATTCTCATTAGAGCAACTGTACTTAATGTCCAAAGCAGCCTCACTCATATAATACATGCAAGTCCCAAGACAAGATAACTCAGTGTTTTAAAGTAGCAGTAATCTCTTTTACTGCTGTGAGGGACAAAAAATTGGTTGCCTGAAATGATCCAAGGCCAGCTTTTTATTTATTGAAGTTAATTTGGGCATATTTACCCTGAGTTACATTACCTTCAATCAAGCTATAGAAGTTACAATGGGAAGCCCACATACAATCACATACTATAGACATAAGTCTCAACTGCAGAAGATGAGGACAAATTCTTTGCAATAAAGTGTTTAAGCATATTTCCTCTGTTGTCTCAGCAGCTGCCTAAGGAGAAAGTTTCCTGATGTACCCAATGCTTGAACTGTAGGTTCAGGAATCCAGTACTTTAATACTGTTTTCAGTATTAGAGGAAACCCAGTTTAGATTCTCTCAAGACTCTGAAGTCATGCCCATTCTCAACAGTTTTTCCAATCTAAAGCTTTATTCAGCTTTGACAAGTGGCATCAAAGCTAGCTGCTCCACTGGAGTTCCTCTTCCAGGCTTGGCCATCACTTATGGCCTAGACTCATTCCCTCTGACACCTCCAAATGCCATAGTCAAAAAATGCATTCCCACTTGGAATGTTACCTTTTCAACTTCAGTTTTCACCCTACATCAAATCTGCTAGAGACCTGAGATAATTTCACAAGTTAAAACCCACAGTCACTGTTTGCTGCTCTAAGAGTATCTTCTCTATTTTTGAAATACTAATCAACATCAAAATAACTGGCTATAGGGAATCAGCATTTAAAACAGGAGTGGTCCCAAATAAAAATTGCTTCTGCTTATTCCAAGGGAAACCACATTTTATTTTTGAGCTGTCTGTTAGTATAAGGCAAACCACACTGCATGGAACCACCCATTCATATGGGTTGCATTTTAAAAAAAGTGTCCACGTTGCTATAGGTCACACTGCGTGGAATATTAATCTGTCCAGGTGGGTCCAGAGAGAAAAGTGAAGTTCATAACCCAAAGCCGCAGAAAGGTCCTACTTCATTGTTACACATTCTTGCACCCAAGGGTGCCATCAGAGACCAGCCTCAATGTCCTGCCTCTCCCAAAAAATACTACAAAAACACCATGATCTGAGCCAAGTGCTCAATGGAACCATATAATACCAACTCTTGAAGTGAAAGTAAGCAGGTCTTATCTCTACCCCAGACAGCTGGTGGTTTTTGTTTTTCATCATCCAAAGTCACAGACATTTTAATTTTTTGCCATAAGGTCCTTGATTTTCAAACATTTCTGTTAATCTTATAACCCAGAAATGTGTTTCTGGAGTCTCTTAGAGCATTCGAAAAACAAACTTTTCCATCGTACATGGGAAAAGGTTTCTATGAACTTGGTATTTGGCAGATGCTGCTGAGGCAGCATCTGGACTTGTCATTCCCAAGTAGACGTGTTTCCTTAATTACACCTGGTACATAGAGAACTCTGAAGATTCTGTTAGACACCAAGTTCAGACTGACAAGCAGAATCTTTACGAGCATTATTCACGCAGTTGTATTAGCAACAAAAACACAATGCTAAAAGATATCTTCATTTCCTCCCTTTTGAACCCCAAAAATTTATGGGTTTTTCTTTAGACTCATGCATTAATTAGTTTGAGGGTTTACAAATAAAGCACACTATGCTGATTAACCTAGAAAAAAATTTTGACAGAAGAATTCTGTTAACACAATTATGTTTCGTTGGTTATATGTAAATGGGCTAAGAAACCAGAAGATACAAAAGAAATGTGTGCCTTTTCAGAAATGTTATTTTCCAAATGCAAATGCAACATAATTTGCCCAATTTACATTATCTTCTTTATACAAACGTAAATTTCATTTTCTCTCAACTATTCAAGGGAAACTTTTAGACAAGAAAACTGCTCCTCAAAGTTCTATAAGTAGAATAGTAAAACCAACCCTGCTTACATTGCAACTACAGCAAATTAATGACTGCCAAAGCAGTCATGTAAAACATGTATTATATGTTTCTGCGGATATATTGCCTTCCAAGTGAAACATAAGCTGTTCACTGCTGAAAATTTTGAATAGGTCAGCTTCTAAAACATTCTAATACTACATACACTGCAACTGAGTAATCCTAGACGTGCCTTTAGATGTCTATAAAGGAAATGATGAGTTCTGGAACAAAATCCTAATCTGGGAAAAAAAAAATATTAGCAGACAGAAGTGAATAATGACAGCACAAAGCCAAATAATAATTCTTTGGGGTTTTTATATTAGCTTAAAGTAATGTTACCATACTGTAAAAACTAATCAGGGTATCTTTAAGCTAGTGACTATCTTCCTCACTCTCCCTTCCATAGATTGGATCAATGAGTTACAAAACAGGGTGGGGGGAGGAAATAACAAAACCAGACAGTGGTAGGAAGGCACAAGCACAAACTGTTTTCTGATTTTCCCGTTTGAGCACTGGAAGTTCCAACAGCCTTAACACAAAAAAGTACAGCATTATGTCAGGTTTCTCATATCAGGAAAAATCCTGCTTGGGAAATCCTTGCATTTAAAGCCAGGCTGCAGGCATTTGAAATAAACTGCGCCTAGTTTTCAACATCAAATACAAGTTCCAACTGTCTTCGGGATGCATGAGTAATGTTCCAAAGATGATAAACACAGGGCAAACATTCATCTAGTTAAACCCACCTCCATGCTGATGCTTGCAGACTGCTAGGAAGCACAAGAGAAATAGAAGTAACGCCCTATTATATTGCCAGTGATAAACTGAGCAGCAAAGCAACAGAGATAGCCTCTGTGGGGTGTTTTATTTCCCTCATAGCCAAAACCACTTTGTCTGATTGGTTGTTCTCTGCCACCAAGGCCAGTCATGTTTGAAGTCATAATGGTCAGCAGAAAACTTGCAGTCACCTTTCCTGCCTGACTCTACACACCTCATCTCATTTATCCTGTAGTGAATTGTTACGATTTAGTCTGGCAGGACTTGACAACAGAGGGATTGTGCTCCTGGCAGATGTAGTATTTTCTTCTGTATAAACCTAGTACTTCCACAGGTTTCAAAATCTTGCAATTTCAAAAGCAGAATAAAAAGGACCAAAAAGCTCAGAGAAAGCTCCTTTACACATGGAACACTGGAACAGAGGACTTTGCCAGACACGTTTTTACACACACTTTGAAGGTAACTTCTTTCAAATATTAAAATTATTGAGCCAAAGCTACTTTTTTTTCAAAAAAACCAGAATTTGGCTCAGGATTTTCCTCAGCCTTACACAAGCATATCAGGAGCTGCCTCTATGTACAAACCCAGGAAAGACAAGCCGTTCTGTCCAGGCTGCAGAAATGCTCAATAGCTTACAATGTGCTCGCTCAAAGCAGAGATCAGTTTGTGGAACACTGCAAGAGTGGAAGTTGTTTGTTTTAATTAGAAACATCCTTTTGTGCCCGATCTTGCAGTTCTTGGTATTTCTTTATCTATAACGCATAGGACACAGATGTGGGGCTCAGCACATTTTGTAGCAGGGTACATGCCAAGATCATTAGGTAAGAATGTCATAGACGTGCTTCATCTGTTTTGAGCAAGCTTCAGCCCAGCTGCCTGCCACAGGCTGGGCACACTGACCACGCATGCTCTGCACCTACACCATCCTGTAAAGAGAAAAGAGCAGCTAGGCTGCAAAGCAAATGTCGATTTAAGGCAAGGTGTGCCAGACCAGTAGGGACACTTCTTTCTTATAAGTTGTCAGAGATAGTCATTTTGCATTGTACTAACTCAAGAGGTGTTGCAAGTCACATGCAAAAGAGCTGAAACTTCTCATTGTATATATTAGGATAGCCTCACTGAGAAGCTGAACTATTGGAGAGAAGGGTTCTGATGATTTCATTGCTCAATTATGCAAACGATTTTAAACTTTCACAGAGTCAGGACAATACACTTAATCGCTAGACTTACATATGCTTACAAATTTCAACCCATGAAACTGAAAACCTTTTTAAAAATCTTGACACCCTGTTTGATTAGAACAGCTGCACTGTTATTACTGGAACTAGATTCGTAAAAAGAAAGAATAAGCACCAATGTGAAAGCACAGAATGTCATTTCCAAGCACAGTTTAACCATACTCTAAAGCCTAAAATAATGCTGGTTTTGTCCTGCAACCTTTCATTCTCAACACAACACTTACCTAGCAACTACACAACAGCAGTGTGAGCTGGTGCAGTTCATGGCAACTAACAAAAGATTAACTTCTATCAACACTAACTTTCAGTCTAGTTGACAAAACAATCAGACACACAGTGTTGACACAGTAACGTTTGGATCCTGTGAAAAGTGAATGAGGAGAGGATGAACGGCAGGATAGCCCCTCCTAGCAAAAGGACAGTGAGGTCTATTTAAGCATAGCACACAATGCCAAGGATAACTGATACACGGTCACTGATTCATTCCAGTTCTGTGATGAGACAGACATTGCAGCACATCTCACTCACACTATGACAGCAACTACTTTTTCGCCACAGGTGCAGTAGTAATTTATAGGCCTTTAAACTGAAGAATGCCTTCAGAAATCCAGCATCCAACAGCAGTCAACGTCCTTCATACTTCAGTTGCAATCATTGTGCCAGAGAGCAGGCTACAAACAGTCAAAGAAACTCTCCCACAAATGGCTCTTCTGACTTGATGATTAGGCTATTAAGCTACAGCTATTCCTTCCACACACATGGTGTTATTGTTACTTGATTCCATCCTGCGAGCTGTGATCGCTTCGAGACATGTTTGACAGCATGTTGATTAGCAAACAAGAGAGTAAATATTTTCATAGTTTATGCTTTTAATTAAAAAAAAAAAATTGTATCCAAGAACAAGACACGATCTAGGTTGACAGTCAAAGCATACACAGTTACATAAAACATCATCTACATGCTAAGCCAGGTATTCCTGANGGAACAGATAGAATTCGTCAACACTGCATTAAGGCACCTTTCTCCCCTTCTCACCGCCTCTATTTGAAACACAGTGACCAACTCTAGCAAAAAGAGAGGTGAGATGCTCACCCCTTGGCTTGGTCTTTGCTCTGTGCTCCCCATGTGCTCGCAATGCTGTCGGATGTTTGGTAAGCCAAAACATCCGTGTCATGTATTGAAGTCACCTCAGCTTGGCCTGCTGCCCCGGAGCGTGCCGAGCCACTCGTGTGCTGGAGGGGTTAGGTGAGGCTGCTGTGCGTCAGCCAGGGACACCGGCTGGAGCCCTGCCTTCTGAGCAGTGTGGGGCCGGCCCGCTCCCTGGGCTCCTGCACCCCTCTGAAGCACTACGAGAAGGTGTTTCTCCTCTCCACTTGTTGACAAGCACTCAGACCCAAAGACTGTTTAAGAACAAGTCCTTAGGTGGGCGCACAGACTGCTACATGCAGTTAATCCAAAATTCCATCTGCATTCCATCCTGCAGATAACCAGGAAAATACACGTGGAAGTGCTTGTCTGCCTTGTTACTTTGTTTCTTCCCTCACACGTCTTTTTCACCAGCTGCTGCCCAAGGCCCGACAGCAAACAAGACAGTCCACAGTGTAACCCAGTCCAGGCACTCTTGCCAAGTACATGGTCTGGCAGGTTGAGACATGCAGGAGTAGCTGATTGCTTCCTGATACCTTAGTTAATCCATTGCAATCCGTCTCTGCATATTAGTTTTACTCTTCCTGCAGAACTGTTTGCACGCATAAAAGAACAATATTTTGCTGAAACTGACTGCTTTATCTTTTCTCAGAAGACTAGGTTGTCTGAAGTTCTGCCCAAGCCATCGCTGAAAACATTCCATTTTAGTCTTCTGATTTCAAGAAGTGTAACAGAGCAATATCCAAAAGTGATAGATGTTGACGCTACTGAACATGCCAATCAGAGCTAAGGTAGGGAAAGAGCAGATTACAGTTTCAGCACCATTCCTGCTGCCTCTCACAGTAAATGAGATCCAAAGTCAGTGTCACAATCTCTAGAAGAAATTAATTCTTTAACATATCTTTAAGTGCGGATAATACAGTTTCCCTTCCTGCCATAGAGAAAGAAGAAAGAGCTTAATCTGTGTAAAATACTGTCTTATTCAGACGAGAGATGCCAGATAAATGCGGGATGGTTTCTGTTCCACAGCCAAGCACCACAATTCCTCACCTCCTCCCACCACTAAAACCCAGCCATGGGCATCTTCACTCCCCTGCAGCCTTCAAACACACCACACACAGCCAAAAGGAGGGAAAGAAAGAGGATCGAAAAACAATTGTGGAACATCTAAACAATGACAGTGTTTGAAAACTCTTGTTATAGTTGTACACTGTGAAATTTGAAGCCTGAAATGAGAAAGCAGACAATGTAAAACGAAATTATTTTTAACCATGCAGAAATTCTTGCAAGCAATGATACTGCCCATCTTGGGTGTCTCCGCACACTGACCTTTGTAGGGGGTTACTGATGCGGGAAGAGGTAGAAAGGAATTTGTTTGTGAACAATTTAAAGTACACCACTCATCAATCTTATTTTTGAAACTGGCCTAACCTGAAAGCATTCTTCCTTTCATTCAATGAAAGGAGAAATCCGAACCACTGCTTCTGTGCTCTTTGAATAACAAACCTCTCCAGTGGTAGACTGTGCAGAGGAAATTCACACAGCAGAGCATTTGTAATATAAATTACCTGGCAGCGATTACATTTTAGGCTCCAGTTCTGTAAACTCCTGCTGCCTGCCTGACGCTCCGCTGAAGTTTGTAGCATTCCAGTCCATTTAGAGCAAACTGAAAGATGAGAGCTCTAGTTCACAGCATATGAAATTAAGTATACAATACATTTCTTTACTGCAAGCAATTATGTTTGGTACTAGCTCAGAGAACCATTCCGGGAAAAGACTTATACTCTTTTTTACTGTCTGAGATTGTATATACAATAATTCCATAGCTGCATAATTTATTTTATATGGAATATGTTTATATAAAATAAAAAGTGGTTTTCCTCTAAGAGACATTTATTTTTCTTGCCTTTGTTACCATGGCAATACTGTCTCTGTTGGAAAGCTAAATTTACATTTAAAGAGACATTTTTTTTTAAAGGGTAAAGGCAGATGGCTCCTAAGAGTAATTTATCTTGCTCAGAAGATTACAATTTATTTCACAGAATGTTTCGAGACTTAATTCGGTGCAACAAGCTGGGTGGTGGTTGCTGGGCCCTCAGCAGACAGGCACAGGGATGCCCCATGAACTTCCCTGTATTCCAGTTCACACAAAATGCTAATCCATGCTGCTGCATGGCAGAAACACAGGGAGCAGCACAGCAATTAAATCCATGCCATGTACTTAGTCAAACTTGACGTGTGTCTTACTCATGTCTGTCTATTTCTGTATAAGGAAGAGACTTACAGGTATCTCATTATGGGATATTTTTAACACCCCTTCCAAAAGCCACTTAATATAGCTAGAAGTTGCTTTAAATCGTTTTAACAGTGGTTGGAAAATCATTTGTAAAGGCTGCCAAACTTCTTTGATATAATATAATGTATGTATACAAACACCAATGTTTAGCTTTTGCCTCTTTTACAGGTAAACAAACATTTTAATTACATTGCAGCTGTGCAATCAGTGAATGAGCAACATTTAGGAAGACACAAGCTAGTCTGTGACAGAGGGATTCAGTTCCCTGCATTACAAGGTTATGCTCTCCAAAGACAGCACCACTTGTATCACATATGTTAAAAATACACATAGGTTGGTCACAGGGATGGGTTTTTCATAGCTTCACCATTTTATATTAATCTATCCTAGATGAGTCTCAAATCTAGAATAAGTTGAAAAAAATAGAGATTTCTTTCAGTCCTGAATCATACCACATAAGTGTGTAAATTTGGGATCAGAACACAGAACAGATGATGCCAGTTTATCTGTTAAAACATCGATACAGAATGGGTGAAGATGACTGTTTCTAACACTACTCTAAGCTGGTGTTATTACCATAAGTGATTATTAATTAATATGTTTGAAATGTATGGTTTATACTACCTTCAAGTATTTAACTCTTCATCTACCTTTCCTATGCATGAAGCAACAGCAAAGGTAGGCTTTGATCTCTAGATAAAAAGCCCTTCTGCCCTAATGGGGTTTAATTTGAAAGTGAGTGTTGGGCAATCCTATGAACGTTTCAGGAAATCAAAGCAGCTGAGGGTTTTGCACGGAATTCTGGACGTGCCACTCCTTGCTCATAAGTATTTCATTCTCTCAGCGCAGCATCTTGCTGAGGAACCTGGCAGAGCCAGTTGGTGTCTAATATTGGTGTCTTAA
The DNA here is from genome assembly GCA_013397155.1 of Irena cyanogastra. NCBI lineage: Eukaryota > Metazoa > Chordata > Aves > Passeriformes > Irenidae > Irena > Irena cyanogastra. The sequence goes on along the minus strand of VWZV01006847.1, from coordinate 3,604,458 downwards.
GTTTTTTTATTCCAGCACGCAGACAGAATGCTAACAGGCCATAAGTTTATTTCTTTCAGAAATGTTTGTGTGAAATATATTAACATTCTATATGAGGAATGCAAAGCACCCAACTTAATGAAAAAACAAAGCTTCAAATGGATGTTTCTACCTCTTTTTTTTTCATTTGGTAGGTTTAACCACTATTGTTCTCAGTTTTATTACAGTCTGACATTCCTTTTAAAGCTCTTGCTTCAGTATGAATAAGTAAAAACCTTAGGTTTCGAATCATTTCTTTCCCTCATGTTCACAGATATACCTGCAAATGCAAAACCTGAAAACACAAACTGCAACATGATGTAAAATTCATGGTTTAAGGCGTTTCTTGACGTCAGTTTCCTGACTTTCAGGGCCCTGGCAATTCCAGTTAGTACTGAATTTTAAGCAAAATAGAATTTGGAATTAAAAAGGCATCTAGCTAGAGTTGTAGGATGACTGCACTGTGTATTAGAGGGGAATCCTTGCAAGCAGAGGAGCTAGCAAATGCAGCAGGTCCAGAGACTTTTTTTTTTCAAGACTATGAAAGAATGATGTCTAGCACTGTTAATTCTGTGAGTTGTAGGTCAGGAAAAGCAGATCAAGCTGAGACAGAACACTGAAAGCAATTCAGAACAGCCCTATCAATATAAAGCCAAAGCATTTTCATCACTCCAGCACCAGCCTGTTTTGACTGCAGCAGTCAGTTCAGACAGAATCCAATTAATCTTATAAGTACAAATATTAAAAGGGTACTCTACTTGCTATTTTAAAGAAAATTCACCATGCTGTGAAAAGTTTTATCATGCAACTGCTGATTGGTTTTATCAATTTTTAATGGGTTGCAATGGGTTAAGTGCCTCCAGTTCTTTCTTACCAGAAACATAAAAGCAACCCATTAGGATTTTTTTCTTAAGGGAAATGTGATCTAAAGCGGAAGGGGAAAGTTCAGAACAGCTCCATCTGAGACTTTCTCCTGGCAGCAGTTGTATGTCCATCCTACCTTATTGCTTCCATTTGGAGTTGAAAGCATGTAAAATGTGGCCCCCACAAGGGCAAGCTGAGGCAACAGAGGAGCTCGTTTCCAGCCCAAGAGACTCTCACAAAGCCACTCTGCTGTACCTGTAACTTCCTTGCTTCTGGGTTAATAAGCTATAGACAGAAATGTCTGACATGTATTGCACGTGGACCTTCAAACATTACTCTGCAGATAAGTGTAGCCATACCAGTACATCCCACTAGGGCAGTCCAGTGGAGAGGTTTGTATGGTTATTTCTCCCATGTTCCCAAGTAGAGTGGCATTAAAGCTGTTAACTTGTTCAAAAGCTGCACCTGAATGTTTCTGTAAATACACACCTCCCTCATGAGAGCAGACCCATTTTAAATGATGAGCTGCACATAATCTGGCATCTGATGATCCAGTCTTTGGGATTTGCAATCTGTATACAGAGATGGACACCAAAGCCATATTATTCCTTCCTGTCTGGGCAGTATCATCTCAGCTATATTCCATCACTACTTGTGATGCATCACATTCAATAATTATAGCAATCTGTTGGAGATTGCTTTTAAATACACCTTCTGCTTTTGATGTTTCGGATCCCTGTGGAAAGCTTATGTTATTTGATAGTCTGCTGACTAAGCTCATGTGCACACCAGCTGCATTTTATCAGGGAACAATGATTGCCTTTTGAACCGGCTTATAGATTTAACTTAAAATGAACAGGAGATATACCTTCTTTGGCAATACCTAGAATATTGCTCAGCACAATATCTGTTTGCAGAATGTCATAGTCTCCAGCTAAACAATGCTTGTTCAACATTGCCACCAGCCCAAAAGAGGTGGAAAAAATGTATGTTAGAAACAGAAAGGACCCCAAGTTTTTCTGCTGCATAAGGAAACATGCATCACCTCATGCCATTTGGAAAGATGTCTTGTCCTACCTGTTCCTGAAGCTTTCAACACCAATTACATACCTTCTCTTAACTATGTTTGCTAGTCCTTCATTATCCTACTGGGAAGCTTTTCCTTGTGTCAAAGCTGAGTCAAGGAGTACTCAGCAGTTTTTATCCTGCCTCCCCCAAGTATGGAAGGAAAAGTGTTAATTTCCTTTGCAGCAACTTCAAAAAACGAAACCAAGTACTTATGTATCAAATCTTCCTTTGAATAAAGAATTACTTATGGGATATTTTCTAGTCCTTTTCATTCCTTTTCTAACGAAATTTTCTTGAAATGCAAAGCCCAAACCTATACACAGAGCTTGAGAGGAGCATAATCAGCACCAAGGGCTGAAGGAATACCTCGTACATTATCCAGCGACTCAAACGGCTGCCAGCAAAGGACACTGGGCTATCAGGTTTCCCTTTTCTTTTTTCTCACACTCTCAGGGCAGCACAGCACGATTAGCTGGGACAGATACTAGGGAACCTGTGCTGTGAGGCAGGACGGCAATTCCTCTGTACAACCCCAAGTTAGCCTTTAGCCAGCTGACCCCACTATGCCTTGCTTTCTCATTCCAAGACAGGTCTAGTCAAAACTGCTGACCAATAAATGCATTTAAGGAAACTGTTTTATTAAACAATATCCTGATTTGTTTTTCCCTTGGGGCTATGCTTTCTGTCTTCTCATTACTTGGGTTCCTTTTTCCCCCAAGAAGTGTTATCTCTCTGTATTCTCCCCTGAACTGAGGAAAATGTCTCTCTAGATTTTAGAACTGGAAGGGAATATCAAATCATTTCATCCAACTTAAACCCAAGACACAGAATCATTAATTCATGTGTCGTGTCAGATAACCTTTGTTTCCTAGAAGCAATGCTGCCTGCCAACAAAGGATATTGATTTGGAAGCATCAGAACATTGAATTTTTTTAAAATTTTCATCAATAAATTGTTTTTCTGTCTAGAAAACTACGCCCATGCTTTTAAACTTTGAATTTGCCTTTAGTTTCCAGTTTAGGTTCCTGCTATGCTTTAAGTGATAGATTAGAGATGTCTTTCACACTCATTAGGTCTCCACAAGGATTTATGCATGCATAAGTCACATTTCAATCTCTTGATAAATTAAACTGCAAGTTTCTTTGAATGGTATTTTTTTCAGTTCCTACATGCTTTACGGTACATTTCTAGCTCTAACCCCAAATTTGTCCAGCATTTTCATATACTGAACTTTGTAACCAGATTTCTGTTAACTTCCTGTTCGAGTGGCAAAAGATAATAAATCTGCCACCCTCTTTTGTTGTCACTAATAGAGAAAACAAAATGTTCTTGGGTGCTCATATTCAATTGTTTGTCCTCTGATCCGGGCACCTTCCTTGCATGCTGCTTCTCAAACTCCGGGCTACCAGTCTGAATGTTTTGTTGATGTCTGTTCTTGGAGGGCTCACCTAACACAGAAAATTATTTTCCTTTCAGATCCCAGGTTACTGAACACTTCCACAAAGGTGCTGTTCTCCCTTACTGGAAGTTAAGAGTTAGCACAAGGTTTCCCAAGATTCTTCAGGTGAAGGGGAAGTGAGATGGACCCCAAAGGCATGGCTGGGTAGGAGCACCCATATCTGCTCACTCCTGCAAGCATTACAAGGACAACTCCTGCTGTGCCACCAGACTGCCCTCCCTTCCTCCCCACCTCTGACAAAGCCTCCCAGGCTTGTTCTGGGGTGCAAAATCAAAGCATGTTTCTATAATATATATCACGATCATACAAAGTGTGCAATAGATCAACAGCAAAACAGGATCAACAGTCCTTATATGGTATCTAACTTTCAATTTGCAAAGCTTCTAGAGGCAACATTAATTTCCACCCTGCAAGAAACAAGTACTTGCTTCTTGCTATACAGAATGACTCAAGTCAGCACTGAAGAAAATAAAGGTTACATAGAAAAAAAGAAGTTGGCACTTCTGTTTGCTTTCTTGTTCAACATTGCCAAAACCAGCAGATATACAGAGCAAAATGTCTCTCTTGGTCCACAGGTCCCTAGACAGAAACCATTTGTTTCTGCCTCAAAAAGATTTTTCCCATCTTCTGTAGCAAGGCAGTCACCCCTGAGTTTTCTCCTCTGTTATTTGAGTAGAAGATTTCCAGCTAACAGAATGCATTTCTATGTAGTCTGGTATCCTTAGAATAGGAGTGCAAGCTGTTTAATACATTAGCAATAATTGTCAAAGGTTTGAAGCCTCTCTGGGAAGCAGCAGGGGGTTTGCACACCAATTTTGTGCACTACTAGAAATCCCTATCAGTGTGTATTACTGCCCTCTCAGAAGGCAGCCTGAAAAAGTGTCTCTCATACTCAAAACTCTGCCACCTTTGCTTTCCAAACAGCCTTTTGGTTCTTAGGAAAGTTGACTCTAAGAAAAGGAGCACAGACAGTCTTTGAGCCTGTCTAGACATTCTGGATGCTGAATGTTTAATAGCCTAGTATAGCACAGTTGGACTATAGCAGTAGAAAGTGATGAAGGCAGGAAAAACAATAGGCAGAACTTCTGGTTTAACAGGCATAAATACACCGTGTCTGTAGCTGCTCTGAGCTGGTAGCCTGCAGGAGGCTAGGAAAAAATCATCTTCTTTATGTCACACACACTCTGTCTAGACAAATCAGAGCTTCACCTTTTTTGCATACCCCTTGTCTCCCAGAAGTTGCTAGAAATAACTGTTAGACATCAAAATTTACACAAAAGGCACTCTTCAGCAAGTCAAAAAATGAGAATCAGTAGCTGGTTTGGTTTGGCATCCTTTCGTACAATATTAATGTAAGTTCTTCTACATACTCTTTTTTCATCCTCTCTCACACATTTTGGAAAATAATCCATCAAGATACATGAAACCTGAATTAAAAAAACCCTGACAAAACTAAAGTGCAACCTAAAATTCAAGAACCTCAGCAGCTGATCTCTGGAGTACTTAGGACCACAAATTACACAAATGATGGATGCTCCTCAATTAAATGAGCGCCAATTGTTGATAGCTGAATTAAAAAGCAAAGTTACTTTTATGATTTTGAGTGGCTTTAATATTTGTGGTTGATCCACTGGGTTTGTAAGCATAAAACAAGTACTGAAGTTTCACCATCCTCAGTATGGAACAAGTCTTGTAGCTTATGCAAATGCTGGAAGGAAGACATGAATACCTTCCCTCACTTTATTTCCCTGCAGAGGAGTTGCATCACAACTGTGAGCACCACTAAATTTCTCTTGTATCAATTAGTTCAGTCATCAATTGGTTCAGCAGTTATCAAACATGTGCTTTCAGACCCCTTTTTTGTCTAAAGAAAGTTAACTTAAGCAACATGAAACACAGGTGTTAAATTGCTGGGCTGTAACTTAGAGGGCTCAAAGCAGTTTATGATGTAAGAAAATTGGAGTCAACACAAGGCTCTAAGGTGGTGCTTATTGCAACCATTTCCTTGAACTGCCATTTCATCTTTCCATTGACATTAATTGCAAACAAGAAAGACAGTAGATTTGCATTACATTTGGGCATATGAAACTCACAAATTACAGATTTCATAAGAGTCATTTAAGGCCTCCTCCTGGAATGGGATCATCTCTCCCCAGCCCAGCCATGCAGGCTGGCTCACCACCTGCCTCGGACCTTGACCTTTCTGAATCATGTCAGTGCTGTGTGCAGTCAAGTCTGCTTCAGGTAAATAACCACTGGGATAACAGAGCCATCAGACATGGCTTGATGGCCTTTTCTCAAGTCCATATTAATGCAGTGCTTTTAAATACAGACCAGACCATGCTGGGGAATATTCTGCATAATATATTTTCATTACGATTACAATTGCAACCTGATGTTTTGTAATTTGGGGTCATCTTTCTAAGATATGGTCAAATAATGAATATTTAGAGGTAGCTACTGCTGCTACTTAGTAATACCAAAACAAAGTTCTGGGAACATTGTTTTGATTAAAAGGGAAAAGATGAAAGGGAGGGGGGAAATAGAGGACCATGAGAAGAAGATATATCCATAGTTATTTTAATTTTGCCTTTAATTTACTTTCAGTTACTTTAATTTTGCATCACTTAAACTACTTCTAATACATAAGCTAAGAAGTATTTTGGTCTCATACTCTGAAAGTAGGATCTGTATCTAAACATAGAAAGGGTAGCACAGTACTCCTCCTGGGACCCAGTAGGTTCTTGGTTTAGGACACAACAGCAAAAGCAAGCTCATCTTCAGACCACTCACTGAAAGGAGGCAGGTCTTCTACAGACCTGTGCAATGTGTTCATAGTGCATGGAACCACTTGCACATATCTTACTAAAATTTCTTCAGCAGGTCTTGCATTATGAGCATTTTTTAATATTAAAAATCTGCATATGCTAAAGCAGATTGTTCCTTTGATTCCTGCATATCATCCTACAAAATAGTATGGGACAGGATCAGATAAGTTCCTGTATAGATAAAAATTCAAAAATACTAATTTCTCTGAGTAGAAGTTTCAGGTTTGAAAGTCATATGCAACAGGAAAATAATGATACAAAATGTGATTGAGCATCAGTTACCCTGGGAACAGCAGCAATGCAGATACCTGCGACTACTGAGGACTAAGCACATCTTTTTCCACTAATCCTCTCCAAAATTGTTTTTCCTGATTCAGTCATGTTTACTGTCAGTGGTGCTTCAGCTACAGAGTACATACTTTTCTAAGTTTTACCTGTAATTGGGACTTGCCTCAGTGAGAAAAATATCTCCCTGGTTTGTACACTAGAGTAGATAGTGCTTACATTCAGAGAGTTTATTTACTGAAGACAAAAGTTTTCTGTTGGCTGAACTCCAGCCAGCTGGGCAAGAAGAACCAATTTCTGCTTCTACCTTTTCCAGTAGGCACTACAGGAGCAATAGCAAGAATACAAATGTAGGAAGGAGGTCCCAGCACTTCTGGCATGGGAATCCATGGAAGATAACTTAGGGAGATGGAGGAGAGAGAATTGTATTCCTTTGGTGCCACAAAATCAATAACGAAGGTGTAATACATACTTGGTACTAATCAGGGTGTTATTTATACAAATAACAGTGGTTGCTAGAATCTTTTTTCAAAGACAAAACAGAGGAGCCATCTTTTCACAGTGGGGAAAAGGACAAGAGGCAATAAGCATGGGCTGAAAATACAGGAAATTCCATTCAAACTTAAAAGAATACTTTTTCCACTGTGATAGATTGCCCAGAGAGATTCAAGTCTCCAGCCTTGAAGAAATATTTAAAACTTGGCTGGACATGGCCCTGAGGAGCCTGCTGTAGGTAGCCCTGCTCTGAGGGGGGAGGGGTCAGACTAGACAATGTCCAGAGGTTCCTTCCAGCCTCAACTAGTTCATGACTCCAAGGCAACCTTCTCATTCAATTAAATGACACAGCAGCAGCCAAACACAATCTGTTGCTCTTAAATCCAAGAAGACATGCAAGTCCCTTCTCATCTCTGTGCTTACGTAGGTTTGTGCCTTTTCAGATTGTCATTATAAGATGTAATGTTTCGGTACAGTTCTTGCAGTAAGGGCAGACTTAAATCAATTCCCTTTAGAGGGTCAATTCTGAATGCAGCCTGAACAAACGTGACAGACAGACCCTGGAACACTTCTAATGAGAACAGGAAATTAATCAAAGAAGTTACTGGCTGAGTAGAAAATTTGTGATAGTTTTAATTGGGATAACAGTGCCAGGAAAAACACAAAAGTACCACTGCTTGATCAGCACAGAATCAGTAACATAATTTGTTTACACCCTGTGCCAGACAACACTATGAAATATTAAGACCTAATCCTTACCAAAGAGATAAATATTGTTAAATAATAGCTATTACTGAATTGAAGAACACAATTAACACTAATTTGTTATCCTTCCCTGATACAGAAACTCAACAAGACGGGCAGCTGGAATACAGGAAAAAAACCTGTGCATCAGTTTTAAGCCAACTGGCAGACAATTTGCTGGCAGGAAGAAATAACTAGCATCACATAAAAATACTCTTCACACAAGTTCGTTATGAGTGCTTACCACATGATAAGCACTGTTACTGTTTTAGACAAAACTGGCAAACAATTATACTTGGTGAGATAAAGATATAGGGGAAATACTACAGTTGCTTTAAGAAAATTCAAAGGACTTTGGATAGCAGAGTAGTGAGTGAGGTTGAGAAAAGATATTACAGAAATTTCAAAAAGAAAAAGTAACTATTTTTTTTTCTAAGCCATTAAGAGCTTTTCTTTCTACTTCAGTTTCAGAAAGGCCCAACCATCTTCCTGTTAATACTTTTTCTTCACCAGACAAGCATAAGGAACATTGTCATGTTCCTCGTCTAGTACACGCTTTAATGGTAGCCAAAATCAGCTGTTTCTTACCTCAGTATTAGACCTTCCCTAAACCCCAAAGTCTCCCATTTGCTTTTTATTGTGCATATTATAGAGCAGCATTGTGCACCATTTCCTAACCATAACCATCACCTGTTTTAGTTATGTCAGGATAAGCAATACCAGCATTTAAGTAATTTCAGTCCAAAGCTGCTGTTAACAGGAACCCCTGCTGTTGAAGAGAGCACCACCCCAACACAAATCATAGAGAAGCTAGAGGTTCAAAAGGGAGGAAGCTTCCTGCACTGCAGCACCGGCTCTTAATAGTTTTTTTAAAACATACATTATAAATTTTAAGATAAACATTAAGGAATTTATGTACAGAATAGTAATAAGATTATAGAACTTCTGTTCCAAGTACTTCAATGCACTATGTGTGGGGTACTACGAAGACGTTTAATAATTCAGAAGGCAGAAAACTCTAGCCAGATATAGTTGTACGTTTTCTCTTCTTTTATCTTTGCTACACAATATCCTAGTGATCTCCAGTGAGGATAAGAACTCAACCCACCTCCCAGTTAATTCAAAGAAGATCTGTAAGTTTATTTCAGTGTTGAATATATCCTGCTTTTTTTATCAGTAACAGTATCTACTCATAAAATGATCTACTTAAACGCCTTTCATCCAACACAGAAATTCCTCTACAATATTCTGGGAAACTTTAGTACATCTTAAAAGTGAGATACAAGTCTGACATAGAAGCAATAACTGCCTTCACATGGGTGTTTGTGTTCTCAGGGATTTTCTTTTCAGTGTTACCCATCTGCTAACCTTCAAAAGCCACTAATTGTAAAAACACAGAGATAGCAACAGCCAAGCACTTAACATTAGGTAAAAATACACACTAGATAATCCACAAAGCTGGTGCTCCAGGAGCCCATGTGAGAGAAGCCTACTTTTCTATACACTCAGCTATCTTTCTAGTTCATGCTGCCCCAGCAGCAAAGTCTTACTGACTGGCCTTTATACAGCTTAGGTGTAAGTGGGGAAGAAGCTCCACTGGGAGTTAAGGTTCATGGGAAGGTGATTAATTAATTTTAAGGGTGATTGGGGTTTTTTGTGTGAGTGATTGACAGGAGAAAGGAGCATTGTAGCTGGGAGCAGCCTAAGGTAAGGTAGGCCCTTTCAGGAGGACCATCAGCAGTGCTGAGGCTGCTCAGGCTCTGAGCAAGCTCGATCTCTTCTGGTGTTTTGTTCTGCAGGTGGATCCCCTCAACTAAATAAAAATTTGTTCTCAGTTCTTGTTCTGTCTTCTGGGCATTACAGTGTATGTTGTCAGTTTACAGACTGACCAATATGCCTAAAGCTCAGTCTGATTCTTGAGAAGTACCAAGCCTCAAGCTGGCATCAGCTACTGGCATCAGCAGCAAGATGAAAAGCAGGAAAGAAACTTGAGTGGAAGTCGAACATTGCTAGAATGGCCACAAAAATGTTACACCACTGCTGCTGTGCAAGATCCTTGCTCTTAATGCATGCACCTGGGTTGAGTGACCTGTAGAAATGGCATCTTCCATCTGTGCCTTGAAGAAACCGTTTGCATTTTCCTCCAAAGAAATTCAAAGAAGTTGTTTTAGGTGGAGACATTGTCTGATAAGGCCAAAGCAGAGCCATGCAGTTTCACCTTAGGAATGAAGTCCTTAAGTATTCAAGGAAAGGTGGAGACTGAGAACCTTGTTATCTCTATTCCCCCACCCTCTGCATTTTACCTCTACAGGGTGTAAACCCATCAGCAGCGGGAAGCACTGTTTGATACCAAGGTCTAGCGCCGGTCTAATGATGCTTTACCCTCAGGCTGCACTTAAACACTTACTGCAGGAAACAGTGGCAGCTGTTGACGGTGGTGCCATCCCCAGCAGGAGGGAGTCGGCCAACCCCAGGGCAGGGTCAAGGGACGAGCACATCTCAGCAGCCCCAGGACTCAGCAGAACTCGCCCCTGCAACTTCGTGGGGCTGAGCTGGCCGACTGTGCATTTAAAGCAGATGTGGGGTACCCAGGAGTTCTGTTTGCTGACTCAAGTGTAAGGCAGCGGTTAAGGGCGGCAGGAAATCGGGGCCAGGGGTTGTATAGGGATAGGTTGGTATCTTAAGATGTCAGCAAACTTCTGAGGAACAGAATGTATTGAAGGCTATGATTATTCAAATTGTTAAAACTTTTTTTGGTGCTATCTCATTAGCTGGAACGGAAGAAAATGTTGGAATTGGAATATGCTGAATTCATCTGTTCTAGGCTATAAATTGACTGTGAAACATCACACGGAGGCTCAGTAGTGCTCCTTGCTGTTGTCAGCATTGATGGAGTGGCACCCTGTGAACGACAACGTTTTCTTTTGCAGATATGGTTGGAGTGATTCACAAATGCAGTAAACTTAAATCTTCCTCCTTTGCGTGCTGTAGCAACAGCCGGGATGGTATTAAAGAAGTCCTGAGGATGATACCTGGACACAGTGGGATGCTATATTCACCTGCAGTGTAAATATAGCAGTAAATTTGCAGCCTTTTCACAACTGTGAAAGCCAAGACACAGGAAAATATTAGGAGTGGTCAGATGGAGAAGGACTGCAGACAGCTGGAGATGCAATAAATCACCACACAGGATGTTAGTGGTAGAGCTGGGGAGGTAATGCCACAAACCACAACTTTTACTCTTTTGCACTTATGTACCTTCAGGTGTTTGATGCAGCCTTTGCATCTACATTAGCCGTCTTTAAAGAATCATGCTTTCCCACTGATTCTATGTCCCACTCAGTGTTCAAGGACTGCCTCACCACTCAAATAATTGTGCTTTCAAGGAGGATGTGTTAAGAAAAAGCCCATGGACTCTCTGTAGAAGATAAGACAATTGAAAATCAAAGATTGGCTTTGTATCAGAAAAAACTGATGTTTGATGAAAAATTTGTTTTCTCTTGGCTATGAATTTTAAAGTTACAAAACTCTTACACCTACCTGTTAAATGCAGATTCTTAATTTTCTGCTGCTGAACACTGGAAAACATGAAATGTGGCTTTCAAAATTTCCATGGAATTAAGAATTCAGAGGAAACTGATGCTACATCCTAAGGAAAGGTAAGATAGATCTAGAAGTATATAGCACGTATTTTGGAAAGAATTAGTTCAATATTAATTCTGTTTAAGAGTTGTGACACTGACAAGTCATTTTGTCTTTCTCTCTCAATTTTTCTTCCTGTAAAATGGAAATAATAATTTCTAAATGTGGCATTTATCTGTATGGAGAAGGTGCAATTACTTCTAGTACAGGCTGTGCTGCATTTCAATCTGCAAGTTAGAAAAAGCTCTCAGTAAATATCTTGATTTTGCACCTAACCAATGTGTATACTTTCAGGGAGTAAAAGGTGAGTTTGTCTGCAGTCAATTTCCCAAGAGAAGCTCTCCTTCCCTGGGGCTCAGCCTAGAGCTCTTTTGCTTTATTTTTTGTGGACTTCTCCAGCCTGAAGGTGTCAGCTCTATTTTGTTGTTGCCTATGGGCATCTGGCTCTGAGTGTTGCTCCTGAGCTCCAAGAGGATGATTCCTCTGGTCTTTTCAGAGGAAGAGGCTTCCTTATGCCACTTTTTTCAGAAGATGCATCAATTCATAAGATCCCTAATCCTTTAAATCCTGTGAATTTTGTTGCTTTGACTTTTCAGTTCAAATATTCCTCATTATTTTTCAAACAAATAAGAGAGGTGTTGCTTTGAAAAGGGAGTTAATGTATTGATTTGATGCTTGCAAAGGCTTCTGAAAAAGGAAGAAATCCTACTGGAGTGTGATAGGGCACAGATTGTTCAAAAAGTTAGTGTCTGAGCTATTTTCAGGCCTTGGGCCACAGCACCATGACTTCGTTTTGTTGAAGACAGAGGTTCTGAGTTGATTTATCCATATCCTGAGCTCTATCCATATTTAGTGCTCTCCCAGTTTCTACCACTTAACAGAGAAACAAGGAGAGAAGGAAGCAGCAAAGAAGAAATGGATGAGTGAAGAGAGGCCAAGTGGCTGGAGGTGGAAAGCGTTCAGCAACCTGTGGGTCTCATATGGTGATCCACTTGAACATAGCAATTTTGACCTTCCTAAAGCACCTATGAGTTAAAAAAGCTGCTCCAAGATGAATAAGTGAAAGATAGAAGAGCTGAGGTGTGGGTTGCTGGGGAGCGAAGCTGCCCTGCAATATGTCAAGGCTTTCCCTTGAGCTGTCTCCTCCTGGTCTAGCTCAGTGGTGTTGTGGGGAGCAGGGCAAAGTCCTGCCCATCTCACCTGGTGTCTGGGAACTGACAATTAACCATGGGAATTGCCACCTAATGCCTGTTACTTGATCTTACTGATATTTTCAGGTGATGAACAGCTATAAAATGGTTCCGCATTGAACAATAGCCTTCGGTGAATTCTAATCTATACTAAAACATAATTCTAGTGTCAGTGCCTTGAAATGAATTTTTGCAATAAATTGAAAATATTTGATTCTTAATAGTTTGGTATTCTGTGATAAATTCACATGTTCAATCTATTAGAATAATGTAAATTGGCTTTTTTGGGGTATATTTTATGTTTTATTGCACATTAATGTCATTTAATTGTAGAGTTCAATAATATCTCAAATTACTCTTTGATTAATAAGAGGGAATGAATACAATAACTTTGATATAATTAATATTTATTTAGTCAGTTTTGTAACTTCTCCTTATACCCTTTATGGATAACTGCCCAGTACTTACATAATTTTTGTTCTTTCTGCAAGACTGCAGTGCACTTGTGTTGGTTGTAGCATTACCTTGGAACATGAATTAAGATCTCATTTAGCTCAAATGCACTATGGTTGTGCTTTTGCTGCTTCTAAAGAGCACACCTCCATCCATTCCAGCCTGGGATGCCAGGCATCTATAGGTTCCAGTATAAATGTTATGTCTTGTAAGTTATTCTAATCCTGTGAACAAACTTGTCATGGTGAATGATGAATTGATTTGGGTTTTTTGTTTGTTTGTTTTCTGTTAATTAACTTCTCTTGTACCAGAAGCTATTTGTTCCACTAAAATATACAGGAATGTGGGAAGTTGGCAATCTTGATTTATGGCTTTCGGCTCATAATCTATTTTTCAAAAATGCACTATTCAAATTTGCTTTTAGTGCTAGATGAGAGATCATTAACCTGCTCTTTTGAGGGTAAGCATACCAATAAAGGCAAGCAGAAGTTCAGGAAAGCTACACCTCCAGATAACGTGAAGGAAAAACTCTTCAAATGCAAACATGGCATTACCACAGCATGACTACAGGATCCATGGAAAGAACAACAAACCAATAGCAGCTGCTACAGAACACGGCTGCATGGTTTCCTCAGGTGCTGCAGCCCAAGCTCTCAGCTGGAGCCCCCGTGAGTCTCTGAGCTGACTTCTTGGATATGCACTGTTTGCTGAATTCAAGAGAATTCAATAGTGTCTTCTAGGTCTGAAGTGTTCTGTCTCTAAGAGCCTCTGAGGGACTAAACTGACATTACATTCCCAGGGAGTTCTGTAGTCTTTGCAGCAGGGAAAGGTGGATGGATTGGATGGGTGTCTTTGTTGAACTCCCCAGCAAACTGACTTTAGGGGGGAAGGTGCTGCAGATGGCAGACCTGGTCCTAGCTCTCCCAACCCTGGAGGGCTGGGACATCAGCATGCTGGTGCCTGCCTCTTGGGGGACCCTTGCCAGTCTGGGCTCTCACAGAATCACAGAATGGGTCAGGCTCAAAGGGACCACAGAGGGGGCATCTGGTCCAGCCTCTCTGCTTAGCAGGATTGTCCTAGACGACATGGCACAGGGTTGTGTCCAGACAGTTCTAGAATATCTCCAGCGAGGGAGACTGCACTCACTCTGGACAATCTGTTTGCATGTCATTCACGCAATGAAGAAGTTTTTTCTTTTCATCTGGTGGAACTTCCAGTGCATCACAGCAACACCTTGCCTGTTGCTTCATGTCCTACTGCCTGGTGCCGCCGAGAAGAGCCTGGTTCCATCTTCTTGGTACCCCACCTTCACACGTTTATATACATTAATGAGCTCTCGGAGCGGTGCGTCTTAAGAAGGATGTGGGCGAGCCCGCGGAGGACGGACCGCCACTTCTTCCACCGAGGGAAGTACCACGGAGAGGCTGTGCCCGAGCTCCCGCCGTGGCACCGGAGACAGGCAGCGGGTACCCCGCCAGTGTCAGATCACCG
>VWZV01006847.1:3492080-3589885 GCA_013397155.1 Irena cyanogastra | reverse complement strand
GGCGGTAGGTGAGGGCCGTGCTGCCCCGGCCGGGGCTGGGCAGGGGGCGGCGGGACGAGCCCCGGCGGGGTCCCGGTGCCACCCCAGCGGCCGTGGACTCTTTGCCGCGCTGCGGCCGCTAGCCCCGCGCTGCCTGGCGGAGGGAGACGTCGCGCGGCGTCGGTCTCCATGGCAGTGGGGCTGCGTGGGCGGAGTGGTCGGGGCCGCAGCGCGGCGGGCGGGCGCGCGCGGGAGAGAGGGAGGGAGGAGGTGAGGGAGGGAGCGCGCACCCCCGGCCCGCCCCCGCCCCTCGCTCGGTGTTTGTGTCGGGCTGTGGCGGCGGCGGCGCGGCTGAGGGGCTCCGACCCTCCCGCCGCTGAGCCCGAGAGCCCCGCGCCCGTCCCCGCCCCACGCCCGCCATGCGCGGCCCCTAGAGCAGCGGGCTCGGCGGCTGGTGCGGTGCCTGCGCGGCGGCGGCCATGGCGGTGGAGACGCGGCCGGAGCTGGTGGGGAAGCGGTTCCTGTGCCTCGGCGGCGAGGAACCGCCGGAGAGCGGGCGCTGGCGGGCTGGGGTCATCCGCGCCGTGTCCCAGCGGGACTCGCACAGCCCCGACCTGGCGGTAAGAGCCGCGGCTCGGGCCGGGCCGGGGGCTGCGGCGGGGGGCGGCGGGCCCGGCGTGACACAGCCCCGCGCCCAGGCGGCACAGTGACGTGGAGCCGAGGGTCACGGCTGGCGCCAGGTGCGGTTCTCGCGGCGTGCGCGGCCACTCCGTGCCCCGGCCGTGCAGCCGCGGTGGGAGAGGGCCGGTGCCTGGCCTGGCCACCGGGGGACAATCGGGCTGCCCCTGGAGCAGCAGGGGAGAATGCGGCTGATCCAGGGGAATGCAGAAACTACCGCCGCGTAGCACTGTCCGACTGGGTCCAGCGCGCTGGTGAACGTTGTTATTAAAAGAATGTCATTGTTTCCCTTCCTTTCATGCCCGCTGTCACTGTTTTCCTAAGGGGTGTAGGAATGTGTGTGTAGGTTAGCGAAGGAGCCAGGATGTGTGCTCTGTTGTGCTCAGACACACTCTCGCTGTGGGGGGGAAACACGGCCAGGATTTCCTTGGGTTGGTGTTCTGAATGCATAATCTGTGAAATGGAGTTTTATTGTGCTCCCCGGACTTGGTCGTTATATTGTTCGTGAATTCCGCAGTCACAGGAGTGCTGTGTTACCTCTGTGGTTGTCTCCTGCCATGTTTTTATGTCGTTTAGTGCTTCTGAAAGCACATTTAAAAATATCACGACTATGTAAATGGGCATTACGTAGGCTGAAAAAGGAATCACCGGACTGCGCTGGGCAATCCATATTGCTGCTGGCAAGGGGGAGGCGTTCACAGCCAGACACTGATCGGGGTGGAATGTTGCCCTTTTTACAAACTCATCAGGCAAACAATTGCCTGGTATTAGAGATTATCGATTGCTTAGTTCGAGAAGTGTGAATCACAGAATTAAGAACTCTTGTTTTCGTTCATCCCAGCCTTCAAGCTTTGTTTCAAAAACAGAAAGTGGACTTGAGATGCTACTTTTTTGCTATGTTCTGCGTTAGTTTTCTTGGTTGTTTTTTTTTTTTTTTTTTTTTTTTTTTTTTTTTTTTTTTGGCTTATTTTTTTGGTTTTTTTTCTTTTTTNTTTTTTTTTTGGTTTTTTTTTGGCGTACTGTTCTGGATTTTTTCCCATTCTCCAGCTATAATTCAAGTAGCCTTTGAATTCAAGTTCATAATTCAAGTTTGTGCCCTTTTTTATGAAATGGTTTGTGTTTTCAGCCTTTGGCTATATGTGAGAATCGTCTAGAACACTTTATTTTTAGAACCTATTTTGGATGTTATTCTTGCAGGCTAGTCTCTAGAATCTATATACAGTTATGGAAACACTGAATAAGGTTTAAGGAGGTATTTACTAACATTTACAAGTCAGAGCCATAATTTGTAAACTCTAGGGGCAGAGCTGACATAAAGAGAGAAAGGCATTTCAGGGGCTGTGTGTGTTTTGTTAAATGAAAGATGCATGGTGCCGATTGTAAAAACTTGCTCCTCTTCTTGACTTTGGTGTCTGTTTTTCTCTTCAGATGTTCTTTCATCACAATTCTTGGTCATTTAAGGAAGAACTGTCATGTTACAGCTGGTTTTTGAGGCAGGATGACTAAGGGTATGCTTTTGCGTTGTAATGAAGCACCATTTGCATAGATCCAAACTACCTGAGAAGCAGGATGGATGCTCCAGCTGCACTTCAGCCTGGGTGCAGTGCAGTGCTAACGTGGCCATATTCCTTCTGGTGTTCAAGATAGCTGCACAGCACTGCATTATGCTATGTAGATACACTCCTAGTCACCTACGAGTGCTGGGAGCCTGGGAAGGTTTGGAAAATAATTTCTAGGTCTAAAGAGACACGCAGTAGTACTTGAGTAGTGGAACGTCATTGCCCTCTCTAAAGTGCAGCATTTGGGGTTTGTGTTACGTGTTCTCTGGCCCCAAAGCACAAAGAAGTGGAAAGAGGAAAAAATGATAAGGTTTCTTTAAGCAACAGGTAGTTTCTCCAGGTCAGACTCTCTTTCTGCGTTTATAATGAACGTTAACTTTTTGTTCGTCCATATTTGCTAATGTGATTATCCTTTCCCCCTGCCCTCAGCAACGGACAAGGACGTTTTTCTGTTAGCCCTGTTCTGTGTGTGCTTTCCTAGCTGGAGTAACTACTGTTCTTAGCTTTCCATGGCTTTTGTTTTGAGGTGGCCATCCCTGCAAATAGCTCCAGAGCCTTCTGCTCCCCGTCACTCGAGTGAAACGGTAATTCTTGCTGACAGTTTCATTGCTGCCCACAGGGTGCAGTATAAAAATGTTGAAATTGACTTTTTGTCAATTTCGTGTTTTCCTGGTCCCACAGGAGTGAGGTGAATGAATGAGAAATGCAGAAGCTGCCTTGAACCATAGGACAGGAGGAGGGCAACAGTGGGCATTTTCAATGTGAATTGCAACTGGCTGAAACTGAGTTACCTCCTAATCCTGGCTTTGGAAGGAAGTGCTGTTTGCATTGACTTTGTGTCTTTTCTTCCGAAGTAACTGTGAACCTCCCAGTCAATATCACCCACTTTAAGAACAGGGAGAGATTTAAGAAAGACTGCCTTCCCCTAGTCTGTGAAAGTTGACATCTGAGAACCCTCTCCCCAAAAAACCATAAAAGCAAGTAGGTTAAGGCATTTGGTGTTCTCCTGGAAGTGGTGATCTCCAGCTGGCCAGCCAGCATGCACCCAGTTTAAAACCAGCTGGAGGATATGCTGTCTGTTTTAGCACCATTCGGAGATAGGTGATGGAGCTGATGGAACAAGAAGGTGGGTTTAAGGGCATGACTAAGAGCTGAGCATTAGTGAAACTGTGAGAGCAGGCCTCTGTGTGCCTATGGGAATATATGGACAAATGGGGAGTTTTATGGGATGCAGGAGCTCAAGGAGACATGGGCAAGCTTAGAGGCAACTGGTGTAATTAATGTTAAGTGGCAACAGGGCTTATAGGAGCAAATCCAGAGGCAATTGAGCTTCATTAGTTCTGCTGTAAAGAGAACTACTCATTAAATCAGGAACTCCAGACCTGAAGGCTGGACTAGCTGTTCTCCACCTTTGAGCAGGGAAATCAAGAGGCCAGTTTTCGTATGCTGCTGAATTTGTTTTGCGATTGTATTTTTATGCCTAAATTAATTAATATTTTTGTAGTTGAAATTATTGTCCTGATAGGAAAACATAGGAAAGAACTCGGTTGTCTAGTATTTTCTTCCTGCTAGGTCTCCCCTAGTCCATTAATTTATTAAATAAAGTCAAAAGTATATTAAATAACTCCTTCCTTATACTTTTCATGACTGCAATATAGCTGATCTGTAGTATCTATTTTACAATGTATTTGTTTAGAAAGAAAGAGAACACTATCAAAGTGTCTTTTCTCCCACTGCTTTATAGAAATTCTACCTTCCTCAGCTTTCCTATTAATCCACCACTAGTGGGGAATATGGTGGGAACAGCTGGCACTGGTTGTGAGTGCTGTTGGTCTCCTGGCATATGAATGCTCTTGCCATTCCATGCAACCCTCCATGCCAGGATTTGGAAGCTGTTCCTCTTTCTTAGTCATGCCGTAATGTTTACAGATGTTGTAAACACCTGCCATACAGGTATAATGTGTGCAGTGCATCAGATCTAATCCAGGAGTTTTCTTGTTGCTTTTCGTGGTCTGAGTCACAGCTTTATAAGTTAGACCTCTCGATCTTTCTTTCTTGGACATTGTTGCTGCATGCAAAGCATTTGTTTAAAAATCAAAACAAGGACCAAAGTTTGATCTATATGTTTGTGTGTATATGTTCCATAGCCATTGAGAGAATTCATAACTATTTTTCAGTTTCATACCAAGTGTTGTGAGAAGAAACTGGGAGCTCTATTTTTCCTTCCTTCTAACTGCCTGGAAAAGCTTGTGTGCTGCTCTGATTACAGTGATAACTCTGGGCAAATAAAGAAATGGCCCGGAGGACAGAGGTGGAGTCAAAGCCATATGATCTCCCTGGTCTTTACTGTCCCATAAGAATTGCTTTCAGGGCCACAGGTTGCAAACCTTTGATGTGGTGATGAAAGAGAAAATGGAAGTCAACTTTTAAACATATAGTGTGCAACTCTTAATAAAGAAATCTCATTTATTTTAAAATACTGAAATCTCAGTGATTTGTGAGTTCATGTTTATTGATGCATGAATTTTTCTGCCCTGATGCACATGGTTTGGAAGATAGCATAAAAATTGAGTTGGTAGTCTTTAATGTATTATGATAGGCAGACTAACAGCTAATCATTGTGCATAGGGAACTATATTGTGGCAATAAATCACCATATCAGATACTCTTCATAAAAGCCTAAATATTAATGGTAGTTTGAAGCAGCTGTGTGATTTTTGTTTACAATAAAGTTGGTAAGATGTAGTGATGTAAACAATAGACTAATACATTTGGTGACTTGTACTTTTTTGGTACCTCATATTTGGTAGTTTACAAACAGGGAATTGTTAAAAATTCAGTAAATCTGGTAAAACCATTTGAAGAGACTATCAACAGATTGTATATCTGTTTTAACTGATTTTGCCTCCACTTAAAAGTAAAATGGAAGTTGGCAAAATGTAATGGAAACTTACCACTACTGTGTTACAGTTAATATGAAAATAATTTTAAATAATTTTGGATCATTGGAAAATAAAATATATTTTAGACAAGTACTCCATACACTGATTAGTTTCTCACTAAATGATGGAGTTGAATTTGCCTTCACTGTGTGTGGAACTGCTCTTACCTAGTCTTTTTAAAAATTGTAATTGTTTTCATCTTCCTGCTTCTGCATTCCCAAAGTTTCTGAATGGGATCTGTCTGTCATAGAGGCACAGAATTGCACTTCTGTAGGTTACACTTGGTTTCTGCCATATATTGGTTTTTAGTGCAGTGTGCTGCATGTTGCCGTCTGTTCTCCCTTTGCTAAGATAATATTATAAGGAAAAAGTGCATGTGTTAATTTTTTGAACGCATTTGAGCTAGCCTGTTAAAAATGAAATTTGTTTTTTCTTTCCTTACTATTGAAGTACATGCTCTGCAGCTTTGACTTGTTAGCCTTGACATAAACTGGAAGACACAGAAAAATCTTCAGTAAAATTATTATAGAAAGTAAACAAATAAATATGCTTCAAACTAGTTGTGCACTGTTTGTTGGTGGTTAATGGAATTTAAAAATTCTGTGTGTTCTGTACTAGCATCTGGGTTAAAGATGAAGAGCAAGTTGTTGGTGAGGATCCTGTCGTGTTATTTACTTCAGCTATTGGAGATGACACTAAAGACATGTCAGAGTTTATCGTGTCACTGCTGCCTCTGAATGAAGGAATGTTGTTGTAGGATGTGTTTTATATGTGTTTTGAATCTGGTTTGAAAGGAGTGGGAGAAGCTCAAAATGTAACAGGGATTTAGGCCATTTTCAGTTGTTTCTGCTATTCTGTATCAGTGTTGATGCCAACAAGAATCTTGTAAGTTTGATGCGTGTCAGCTGGGCCATCTTTTCTTGGCTAAGCAGTAAAGACAACTTCCTGTTTCCTTTTGTGTTTGTAGTAAGGTTGAGCTTGTCATCCTGTGTCTGTGAATGTTGCCTCATCTGTATTCCAGAGATAATCCTTCCTGAACTATCTCTTTCATAGTAATTTGACAAAAAGATCAAACAGAGGAGTCTTCCTATGAAATTGACTGTAAGGATCCAGTGCTTTATGCTCTGCCCTTCCCTCTTCACTTCTTTTACTAAAAGAAACCTGAGTATGATGTGCATCAGTAAGTAAATGTACCTGCGCTGATGGATTTTTTGAGTAAAGCCTGTTTGAATGTCAAGATTGCAAGGAGAGTTCAGGTGTCTTGAGCTAGGGATGAATCATTTAATTAATTTGTTGTCTAGTTGCAAAGTAAGCAACAGTGAAGAAAGTATGGAAAAAGAAAGGTTTTATCCTATAGTTAAATCTTGCAGGAGGCTCTTAGAAAGATATCAGATATTTTCTTAATAAAAAAATTGCTTTTGCCTTTTATATGTTCCATATAAATACTGTATTATTCCACATTTGTGTTACCTGAGATTTTTCTTTTTCTGGAACTTTGTGCGAATCTTCAGAGCTGTCTGAAAGCATGGCATAACCATCATAAAGAGTTGTAAAGAATGAGCAACTATTTTATAAGAAGCCATTCTTCTTGTGCACCTTCCAGGATCTCTGAACCTACTTGAGAACAGAACTGTTATTTAATATCAAGTTGAATGAATTTTAAAAGTGATACTTGCGAAATTGGCAAAAAATCAACTTAGCCTTCTTCTAATCCTACTATCAGTGAACTGTAGAGATGCTTAGTTCCATCAGTGGTCTTGAATCTCTACTGGGATTATGCTTGACTTTCCCATTCAGTTGGATTTGTAAACTGCTGCTGCTTTTGCTGAAAGAAAGTAAGTACAGATCATCGGAGAAGTTCAGCTGAAGTTGGCAGCAGGTGTTGTCTCAGAAGAGACACCTCTGTGATGTGCTGTTGTTGCCCACTGTTGTGCTCTGGACGTTGACATCCCATGTTGCTTCAGGGAGGTTTGAGGGTTTTTTTTGAGAAGGGTTTCCCTCCTCATCCTGCTAGGTTGGGGCTGAGACCTACTCTGCTTGTAACCAGCCTGTTCTTGGAAACTGGTGGAGAATTCTAAGCTAAACTAATGCTATATTGCTACATTATATTGATTCCTCCAGAAAGTTGCTATTGTTAGTTGATGTTATAGCTGTGCACCACTAATTTTCAGTGTTATAAGACAGAATGAGAGCAGGGGATCCAGAGGAGACTCAAGGATTTTGCTGTGTTTTGCTTTCTAGTAATTTTCTTTAAAATATTATTGTTCTACTTAAAACGGCTGTTGCTGTGTTTCAGAACTAAGTGGAATGAAGCAACCTGATTTGCTCCTGAGGAAGTTACTTTCGAGTACATGCAGCAACTGGCTTTGAGCTAATTCACGTACTCTATTCAGAGCTTCACAGGCACAAAAGATGTAGGATGAGCATTAAAAGTCTCTAGCTTGATCCTCCAGTGGCAACGTTTTTAGACGTTTTGGAGACTGTGGTTCCACAGACATTTCTCTTGGTGGCACTGCTGGCTTAATTTTTTTTTTAACCCTGAGCAGTTTCCTGATCCATTCACCATATGGCACCTCAAGCAGTTGTACTGAGGCTGGAGGAGGTGGTATGGGATCAGTCTGAGGGTGGGAGCAGCTTAAGGTGGAACTGTGTCCAGAAAAAGTGTCTCTGGACCATGGCCTGAATGGTCTGACTGACTTAACTGACTTAAATACCTTTGAGGGTTGCATGCAGTAACTAGTAGATGTGTTCAGTTGTATTGCAGTTAAATTAATGATACTTATTCACACAGTATGAGTAATTTCTTCTTTCAGCTGAATAAAGAAATAAATGTTCACAATAGCGCATGACATGATCATTTGATGTCTGCTGATGCAAGACTTACTTACAAAAGCAAGTTTTGGAAGAATAGATGTGAAACTAAATTCTCTGAGGGAAACCTAAGCATCTCTATGTTAAAATGCATAAACCTCTGATGACTCAGTAAAGTATTTCCTATAATACTTCTGCATCAACAAAGATATTTTTGAGTGTTCTGAACAGCACTACAGCTGATGCAGATGTTGAAATGATTGCAGTGATGCTTTGCTGCAGGTAACTCAAGGAGATATCTCTGACTTATTATTTGGGTTGGCTCACCATAAATTCAGTTTCGTGTTTCCCTAAGGGAACAGGGCTCTTCAATCAAATGATGGTTTAAAATCTGAATTTTGATTGCTCTGTGAAAAAGAAAGCACTTGCTGAGTCATTGCCAGGTGACTGGCATTGATAGTCACTGCTAAGTCAAATCTCTTCAGTCCTGCATGCCTGGTGAGGAGGGACTGGAAAAGCTGTATTTTGGAGGAGTGTTGGCAAGGACAGTTGATTTTGAAACATTCCTTGAGCTGATTTCCTTATTTTTTTGTTTTTCTTGGCTTCTCTTCTTTCCTGAAACATGGAATGTAAATTTACTACCTTTCAAAAACAAATAAAGCAGCCCAAAAGCCAGAGTCAAGCAGACAAAGAAACTTGTTGGGGTAATAATAGAAAATACCTGATCTAAACTGTTCAGTCAGTATAGAAAATCTTGGAGAAGGAAAACCGGGAAATGGTATTGAAGTCTTAGGGTGGAGTTTCTTGTTAATCTGTACTTCCTACAACATAACTTGAAGACTTCAGTTTTTCAGCCTTGGTCTTCATCAAAGACAGGAGCAAGTGCATCCAATCAAGACATGGTGCGAGCAGCTTTTAGAGGGGAGGTTAGTGAGTTTTAGGCTGTAGACTCATAGTGAGATTCAGGAACTAACAGTGGTTTAGTTGCCAACATTTTAGTCAAAAGTACGAAAGCTGATACAGTTGAAGACGGAATGGAATGAGGTACTGTTGCCTTCAGAGCTGTTGTGATGCTTTGCTGTCACACCTCTGCAATTCTGGCATACGGCTGCACTTGCTCAGTGTTTTGTTATAGGGATTTGGAGCTCAGGGACTTCATCCAGCAGAGGTCTTTGAGGTTTGTAGCCCTTCCTGGATTTCTCATAAATGAATTAGTGGGAAATCTTTTTGAATCTCTGTGAACTTCTCAAAATCCTGTGACAAAGAAGGGTTAGGCTTTACCTGTGCATTATACTCAGGATTCTCTGCTGTTGTTTCAGATATGCTTTGGTCCCTGCATTGTGAGGTTCAAGTCCACAGTAACTCCTTGTTTGTCATTCTTGATTTTTTCATTATTTTTGCATGGCATTCAGGATTTTATTACCTCTGCTCTGTGAATTCATAGTTGTCTCTTGGAACCTATAAGTGTGACAATTTTCCTTCACTGTTTCTTAACCCAAGAGAAAAGGAGGTATCTGTCCTGTCAGTCCCTACCAACCCTGTCCAAATAAATGTCTCTTTGACTGGATTATTCCAAAGAGTGCAGTTTGTTTGCTTATCTTAAATGGCTATCTCCACCAAGATGTCTATCTTCACGTGATTCCCTTTCTGCAGGTTGTTCTGAACAGGTTTAGTTTAATACTGTCAAGTTAAATTCTGTTTTTCCAGAAATGGAGTAACGTTAAAAATGAATTTTAAATTAAAAAAAAATACAATTTATTTCTTCACTGGAGTATATTGTTGATTTTTCTTTTCAGTTTTGGTGACAAAATTGTCTGTTGCAGGTGCATTTACGTTTAGTATACCCAGATGTTGGTCAAAACTTGGTGGTAATTGCTTAATAGCAGTTAAGCAGTGAGTAAGGTTTAAAAAGTTGTGGAAGTGATAATGAAATATTTCTGGCTTGCTAACTGTTAATTCAGGTGTGCTGTCCTAAATACACCTGAACCTCCTATATATTGCTGTATTTTAAAATTTGTATGTAGGTCAGAATGAGATATGTGAATATTTTTAGATGATGTCATGATCACTTCTCAATTAAATGGGTAGCTTTTCTGTGTAACAGGGTACTTACCTCCTGCATGATCTTTTAAAAGAGAAAATACATTTTGACTCATTTAAAGAAAGTTCAATTTGTTTTTATAAATAGAAAGAGTTTCAAGTGCTTTGTTACTTTGTAGTATTTTTTCCTTTAAAAGTTTGTAGTCTAAATTAATCCATTTCTTTTGTTACTGATTGCTTTTTACAAGATTTCAATTTAGTGAGTCAGGCCTAAGACTATAGAAAATGAAAAATCTCGTTTAATAAATTATTCATTGACTGACTTTATGATTCCATCAGATGGTTTCTTTTAAAACTGAATGTAGTACTTTAGTAAATGATTGTAAAGATTTTTGTATTTAAAATGAAAAGATTTGGCTTTCTGTTGATGCTTAGAAAAATGACTTGCTGATACTGCTTGATTTGTTGGGGTTTTTTTTGAGTTCTGTAATATTGCCTTTTCAGGTAAAGTAAGATGTGTGTATATATACCTTGACATATTTTTCCCCGTCAAAATTTTTTTGACAGTAAGTTTTCTGATATCTGATTTTAATTTTGTTAATTTTGACTTTTAAATACATTTTGACTTTTAAATGCATTTGAGCATGGCTCATGTTTCAATAACATGGCAGAATTGACTGCTGCTCAATGGCTTTGTTTTGAATGTGATACACAGAATACAAGTGTTAAGCTTGCCCATATATTACTTTTCTGCTAGAATAATGGTAGAACTTAATAGGGCTCTTCAGTTGGTTCCTCTTAAATGGAGAATGTTTCTGTCTCCAGAGGGTTCTTAGGTTTGTTGGCTGAAGTAAAAGGACTGCATTCAATACCCTCTTAGGTTCTTTTCTAAGATGTGTATTATGGTAACTACCCATTTCCAGGTATCTGGAACCTGGAACGTTTACTGGTGTATTTTAAAGAGTTTAAGGCTTCAGTTGACATAAGCAATTAGTATATGCCTGTGTTTTTCCTTCCTTTTTTGCCGAAGTCTGGTTTTGGTCTTGGTCTGCACTTTAGGAAGTATGTCTTCAGTTAAGAAGAGGACGATATAAGGACATGCAGAACGGCCCTCGGGAATCTTAGGATTGAGTTAGCTAGTGTTTGGAGGCAGGAAAGAATGGAAAAGAACTTTTCTTTTTTATTCTCCCTTTTTTTTTTCCCTGAAAACTTTTTTGTCACTTCTTAAGCTCTTTAATTGGGTCTTCCTGTGAAAAGACGGGGCAAGCACATGCCTGTAGGCACACAGTTCATGGTGATTGGGTGTGGGGCTGTGGCTGAGCCTCATCCCCAATGGGAACAGCTGTGCAAAGCAGGTGAGCAGCATTGAAAGCAATGAGCCATGGAGTGCCCAGGTGTGCTGACCAATCACCAAAGGGAACAGAGGGCACACAGGTGCAGTGCATGAACATGAGGGTATAAAAGGTTGGGCTAAAGAACAAGCTGAGTGGTCATTTGAAGCCTTCTGAAGTGGAATGGTGTTACTCTGTATGGGCAAATGCTTAAAGCCTTCTGAAATTGTATGGTGATATTCTGTGTATCCTGGCTGTCTGGACTGAGACATGTGCAGTGACATGTGCTCCGACACATACACAAACTAGAAGGTATGGGTCAGTCAACAGAGGAGGCACGGAAAGAAGAGAGCACTCTGGTGGTTTGAATGCAGAAACCCATACGTAGTTTGATGTAAATTGACAAAAGGAAGGCTCCTCCTTTCTGCACAAAAGGCAGCATCCCTTCCTGGGAGGCTTCTGACTGCTCTGGGTCCATTCTCTAGCACAAAGAAATATTGAGAAATTTATGAACAAGGAAAGTCAACAACAAAAATACTGAAGTTCAGTTCCTGAATAGATAGCTTTACTCAAACCTAGTGGTTTCTTAAGCTCAGGAAAAAAACAAGTTTCAAAAAGCATTGATTATTTAAGGTCAGAGCGGAGACATGAAGCTGGTATTGCTATGTAATTAATTACAGCTTGGGCCATGTGCAGTTCTTGTTCCTAAAGCTGTCAGTTTGGTATTTCTTATGTCATTTGCAGAAAGGAGGGGATTTTTCTGGCTGTTCTTAATTGCTTTGTTTACTTCTCTTTCCAGGACTTAGCTGTATCTGCTTGTTATTTGTCAGCTCTTGGCTGCAAAGGGAGACTCACTTCTTAACAGAGCAGGCATGTGCTGCTCTTTATTGGGACTGCATGTATAGGACAGAGAGCCTGAGCCCAAACTTCCCTTAGAATTGCAGGGTTTCTGGATTAGAGACCTGTAGGCTGGCAATCTAAGTACCATGGGTAATAACACAGCAGCATAATTCTGGGGTTAGGAAAGTTTCTGGAAAGTTAGGTCTTGGAAACTGCTATCCTAAAACACATTATGGTGCAGGGACATGGTGCCTGGTACTGTGGTAGGTTTGGACTACCTGTGGCACACAGAAAAGTAGTGATGAGTGTGTCTGTGCTAATGCACACACATTTTCTCCAGATAGGTGCTGCTTGATTGGCTTCCCTTTCAGCTGATTTTTTAAATCTCAGATTTCGAGTAAAGCTGCTGTTGAATTCTTTTAGTTATGAGAGCTCAAACAGGCAGGTAGCCTTGAAGGGGATTAGTTTATCAGATGTCTGGTAAAGTGCAAACTCTTTCTGCAGCTTTAGCCACCTTCAGGCTATTCAAGTGTGAATATCAATCTTAATGTCTGAACCAGTGAAGCTACAGAATTAACCTTTTTCTTCAATGTGGAGAAGTTGGTGGTTTTTTTTCCCTTTGGGCCTTACAAGACAGTGATGTCTAACTCAAATATGTGTTTTGCTGAAAGCTATTTTTAATTAATACCAGGTGTTTTTTTCACAACATCAGTATTCCATACCTTTCTTTATTGGGCCTGTCAGCTGGGCAGTGGCAGCATGAGGTTTGGAACTGCAGGCCTGCCTATTAGGCAAGCAGCCAGCTCACCATCAGTACAGTGTACAGATTTGCAAGCCTCATAAAAAATTCATCTGTGGGCAAAAACATCCAGGTCTTCTGAAATTTGTCAGTAGCTCAAAGTTAATAAGGAAATCTTGACAGGAAAACATGCTTAAAAATATATATATGGGTGTGTACATATATATACACACACATGCACCTGGAAACAATAGTAGAAAGTAATAGATTTGTGTGGTGATGATATATTGCCTACTAGTATTGGCAGTTAGGGTGATAAAAACTAGAGATATTTAATAAGAAAATTGATATATCCGCTTTGCAAGGGAAGCTGAAAATTGCTGCTGTAGTACTTGTGCAATGGACTGTGCAGACCTTTCCTCTGCTGTGTTTTATTGGCATTGTTGACTGGGAGAGGAGAGCTAAGGGGTGGGGTTTGTGTTCTATGGCACTTGGGGTAGTGGTGAAGGGTGATGTGGGGAGCAGTAACAATGGCCATGGGGCAGTACCTGCTGTTAAGTTGTGCTTTGGAGTCTATTTCTCTATTGGTTGCTTCTGTGTGATCCCTTTATCTGTTTTCTAACACTACTGACATTATTTAAAATGGAAGCTACTTAATGAGGTACTCTAATGAAAGATTTTACTAACAGTCTGGAAGATAATGAAGTCCTATTTTAGCAGTCATTCCACACAGGTTAACACTTTGAAGGGTGGTTAGCCTGCAACACTGGTTTGAGCTTGCAGTGGTCTTTAACTTCAAATGTGTGTGCACTTTATGGGAAATGCACATACATTCTCCTGGGGAAGAGAATACAATTAAAATTTTTCTACAGGTTGCAATGTATAAAAGTAATTTGCAAAGAAATCTTTAAACAATTTCATAGAACACTTAATATCACAGCTGTTGCAACTAGAAGGCATTGCTGATGTGCTTTGAAATGAGTGCTGTTAAATAATATCTCCATGCATCTTGTTGTGTTGTATGTTTTTTCTTGCCTTCTAATTTTAGAAATATCAGACCAAGGTAGCCAGCATGAGAAAACTGGCAATGGAAAGTGTTTTGCCGGGAGAAGGTGTCTTAAAATAGCATATTAGACTGAGATCTTTCTGAATAGGAGTGAAAATTATTGACACTGCTTTTAATCTTCTCTCATCCTGTGCAAAGCACTCAATCTTGTTTAGCATCAGAGCACCAAGTCCTGTTTAGCATTTCTTGTACCCTACCCCAATGATGAACTATATTTTAATTTCTCCTTAGACCATATGTCTTTATTGCACTTTTCTATGGTAAGAGTACTTCAGGATTCTCATAATCATCTTGTCTTGTCCTCACAGTTACAAGTCTCCGGTAAACCTCCTTTCCCTCAGGAAAGCTAGTTAGCTAAGTAAAAACTTTTATTGTGAAGATCAAACCTACTGAAACTACTGTTGTATCATTTAAAAATAAAAGACATAAATGCTGCTCCTGGTGATGGTAGATGATTATACAGGTCTGTTGGCTCTTTGCTTCTGTGGGCAATAAATTGATTTAGTAGTAGTATATTTTTGCTGAAGATGATCTGACCGGTTGGGGGTGGTTAACTTCAAAAATGGACTTGTGCGTATGTGATTTTGTTTGTCTGAAGGTAAGACTGAGATGTCCCAGGGTAAATAGACTGTGTGTTGCATGATAAACTTTGGCCAAGTTTCAGTTTTGGAATTGCTGAGGTTAGGGTTTTTGTATCTATGCAACTCTATTTGCTTTGTAGGACACTCTTTGACCAAGACCTCACTGTGGAAGGTGCTGTGCAAACGCAGAGCTAAAATTGTCACTGCAACAGAGTTTCTGAAATCCAGAGTGACAAGGAGCTGAAATGAGGTTATAATGATGTATTGTTTGTGTCCTGCAGCCTAACCTTTGGGAAATCTTTTGACAGAGGAGAGTAGGAGATGTTTTTGAGGTGTATAGCCAAGTAGCTCTACTGGAGTTTCTCAGTTGTCTGTCAAACATGAAGGATAGCCAGGGATAAAACTCCAAGGTGGCAGCTTGAAATGGAATTTTCCTTTTTTTCCCCCCTTTCCTTTTTTTTTTTTTGTAACCAGTGACAGGTTTTAAGTAGGCATCAGAAGTGGAATTTGGCGTTTTGTAGCGGAGTCTGAAGTCATTGAAACGCAAATCCCAGTAATTTACGTGAATAAAGGAAGGAGGCAAAATGATATAGAAAAGACAGATACTGTCATTGTTAATGATTATACAGTTTTGTGTAACAGCATTGTGAGGTGCTGTGTGTGAGCAGAGTTCTGTGGAGTCCAAAGGAAAAAATGATGTAATAACTGAATTGCAAACCTAGGGTAGGACTTAAAGATATGTAAGGATAAGGACCTTGAAGGAGATGATAGAAACATTGGAAATTCTGTCTTAAGCATGGTATGCTTGAGGTGCAAACTATGCATGTTAGTATCACTGAGGGCGTTTTAATGGATTTGTGGCCCTAACCATAGGATTGTGCTAAGCAGTCTGATTCAGGTCCTATTATAAGTACATTCTGAACTTCTTCCCCCTCAGCACAGAGCATGTATTCTTCATTTCTATCACACTTCTTTTATTTCTGTGGTATCAACTCAGGAAGTAACTTCTGAAATGGATTAAACTCGTGGCTTTTGAACTCTGTGCATATAATTTGTGCTCTAGGAAACTAAGTGGTAAGTGAAATTAGGTATTTCTGATGTAAGTTTAGGTGAATATTGATCTCAAAGTTTGACTGCTACGTTTTCAATCCTGAAGGCTTTTGGAATCACTTTACTTGAATGTTTTCCTGATGATTTAGTAGGCCCAGCATCATTGACATCTTGATGATAGAGGTTGGTGGCAGCTTGAGTTGCCGGCAGACTTTTTCATGTATCACTTGTGATGCTAGTTGTGTTTTATGTTATAGATGCAGCAAAGACCCCTTGGTTTTGACTTTATTGTAGAGGTTTTAATGATTGGGAGCGACAGATGAGTTGAGTAATAATCAAATTAACCTGGATTGCCCAAACATGTAACAGTCAAGATCCTTTTTCTGTGAGGAACTGACTTGATTTGTCAAGATGTCAAATTGGTCACAAGCCAAGCTTATCACTTCTGTGGGTTGCATCAAGAAAAGCAGAAGAAGTGCTCCATATGTTCTGATCTGTATTCATTCAGTTTCGCCTAACAAAATTTTAAGTGTTAAGTAGGGTTTGTGACACCCCCTTGTTTTAACATTTCCAACCTGTAAAAGTCGTAAAACATGGTGAAATCTGGACTGTATTCATGATTAAATGCCCTCATGACTAAGTTCTTAATTCTTCCACAAGAGAACAACCTGAGGGAGTCGCTAAGGGAAGAAGAAGCATTGGTGTGCTTGCAGTTCTCTGAGACTTTATGCTTTTTGAATTGGGAGGGAGTATTTATCCTAATTTGATAGATTTGGAACTACTGTGAATATTTTATATTGACCAAGTTATTGGAACGCTTAACTGTGTGAACATGTTGGTTTAGTTTAATGGGAAGGAGGAGGTGGAGGTGTCTAGGGAAAATAGGCAGGAACAGAAAGAATTTTGTGTCTTGGCAAAGAATTTGAGTGCTGTTAAGCCAGTGACTGTGTTATCCCTTGTGTTTTGGGGTTTTTTTTCTTTGCTTTTTTTGGCTTCTTTGTTTTCAATTAAGCCTACAGGACTGCTGTTGTAAAAGAAGATTTTTAAAATTTTTTTTCCCCACATTTTCAGCTCCCACTCACAAGTGTGGGTTGTAATAATTCAAGCATTCGGACTGAGATGTAGGAGTTCTGAAAAAGGGTGTGCCTGAAAAAAATCAACGTAGCCCTAAGTATCACCACAAGATGTTAAAATAGACATTCTTTAGACTTCTTTCTCAATCTTTCTCTCATTGGACTTAAAGAAAAATAGGAAATCAGTTTGGTTACAGGTTTTGAAAAGGATAATCTAAAGTATCAGTCAGTAAACAAGGTAGAGCCAGGAGGTGATGAACAGTACTTGTGATGGGTCACAGGGCTTTGTCCAAGAGCACAATCAGAGGAATTGCATGTATGAATAAGTTCTGTTGTAGCATCTGGGTCTCTGGATGGAGATTTGCTGAACTATGAGTGACAGCAAAACTTAGTTCTGTAACTAAACCAAATTTTTACTTTTCTTCAATTCCCTGCTTGGAGAGTTGGTTAAGTTTTTGTGCCTTATGATGGGAGGGAGTCCGCCTTTTTAAGGTAAAACCTTGGTGAACCTGCAGCTTTTGTATCCTTTGCTTATGATATGTGTATATATAGTAGGCTGTCAGTTGAAAGGGCTACTGAGAAGGGAGGTCATCTAGATTTAACAAACATATTAAGAAAAAATAGGAGCTCTCAAAAGATGGGCATTATTGTGTGACTGTATTAGAGTATAGGCAAACCAAGTTTCAAAGGCAGAGAAACCATTATGAAATGTTTTACTGTAAGTGGTGGGTAAAAAACTAGATATGCTTTTCATCATCTGAATCTTTGAAATAAAAGCAGTGGGGTTGAGGGGATGGGAGGAGGGAGTGAAAGAAGTGCTAAAATTAGTTTGTTCTCCAGGGTGGGGAAAAAAAAAGTTAGTTGTTTGGAAGTAAACTTACTGAGTTTATGGGTGTTCATTGAAGTTTGTCCCTAGGCTCATTTTTCCAAATAAGTTTTGTAGGCTTCCTTTGTGGATAAGAGCAGAGAGGGCAGAGATTGTTATTTGCTGAATGATGTCTTGCTCTGGCAGCTGGGTATTTGTCCTTTGTAAATGTCTCTTTAATGAGCTCCACTGTTACTGCGGCTTCTTAGCTTCCATTAGGCACATAGTGCATTGGTTGAGGAATGTTACACTCTGGAAAGTGCAGGTGCAAGATCCCAGGATTTTGATGTCTGTGTTGCAGAATGTGTTTACTGTGGTGGCATTAGATGTGCTGGCTAGTCATTGTCTGGCGCTAATGTAGCTGCAAAGCATTGGGACAGAAGCCAGCTTAGTATTTTGTGTGAAAGAGAGCCCTCTAAAACAAAACTGTCAACTGATTCATGATCTTCTGTGCTAAATAACAATCTGTTTATTCACCATCAGTCCTTCTCACAGTTTAACCTGTTGTTGTGCGTTGGCTGGGAATCCTGACAAACCATAGGTTGCACTAACTTGCAGATTTAAATGCTCAGGTGTTGCTTCTGTTTGCATTCACAGATCACTCTGACCAGCTTGTGTCTAATGTTTTCTTAGCTGGTCTTTGCCCACCTTTCTTCCAGAGTTGGTTTTGCTAATGTGACACTCTGGGCTAATAAATCTTCTGCCAGTTAAGTACCAAAACTCTTGAGTTTACTTAGGCAAATGAATTGCTGCACTCCAGATGCAAGGCAGCTGCAGTTCCTGTATAATTGGCAATTGCTGGTAAATCCTGTTCTGGTTTATTGATGAACCTAATCACAGGAAGGAAAATCTAGGTTTCTCATGTTTGAAATGTCTATTTACTTGTCAGTTGACTATATAGCACAGCAAAATTCTGAGCAATAGTGTTCAGGAATCTTGGCAATAAAAAGAATCCATTTAGATGATCTTGTAATAATCGTCTCTTGAATAATTGAGGCTATGAAGCTTTATTGTAGGTTGTCTAGCTGGATTTTCAAAGCACATTTAATGCAAGCGTATTTTCCAGAAAGGGCATTTAGGCTTGATTTGAAGGTTCCGAGTAGTGAGTCTATTTTCCTTTGTTAGCGGTTAATCGTTGTTGTTAAAATACTATTGAATTTCGTGTTGAGAAGCAGAACAGGGTGAATTTCAAGTCCTGTGATTGCCCTCTCACTGCTCTGCCACCTGATACCAAAACTGTCTAATGCTTTTGTGATTCTCACATTTAGTTCTTGAGCAGAAGCCTTAACAGATTGAAAAGTCCATGAGATCTTGGAATCCTCCAGTGCTGTCCAGAGGCAAGCTTTGAATGCAAAACAGCTGAAATTTCAAGTGAATGATGTGGCATGTTTGCTTAAGTACAAAGCTTTTTCAAAGATACAAACCATCAATGATCCTTGCTAGTGTGCTTGGCTTGGTTTTCACTCAGCTGTGCTTAGCACAGTTGAGAGCTCATGGAAGAGATCTGCAGCCTGTTAGAAAGAAACTCAGTTCTTCAGTTCATCTGGTCACTGTCTTCCCCAAACTGGAGCTCATGCATGGGGCAAAACGATTTTATGAAGATGGAATGTGCATGTTTGCTGTGAGACTTCCTGTTGCCCAGCCTGCATAATTAATTACTTGGGGATATAAATTTATTAGCATTCTGCTAATGAAAAGCTGTCTGGTGTAACGTTAGGTTTTTGTCATGAGAAAGTCTCAGATCCTGGCAGCACAGACAGCATTATCACTGTCTTCTCAGCAGATGATTTGTTTGGGTTATGTAAATATAATTTGCCTTCCCAAACAGCAAAGGAGAAGAGAATCACGTACCAATGAAGTTTCATAGAAACGTCGGTACCTATCTATGTAAAAAAGTTGGGAGCTGTGCAGACATTTTTAATGATGATAAGAAATATTTATTCATTATTTTAGGCAGACAATAAAAAGAAGTAAAAAGAAAATTTTGAAGAAGCCCTAGTTGTGACTTTGTCATAGTGACCTATTACTATCTAGTATTTTTCTGTGAAGTATTTCCTGGTAATATTTGCAAGGTAGTCAGACTTTTCTGTCTTTGTTAGTAGTTTGATTATATGGGACTAAATGGATTTCCCTGCCTATTTTCAGTAGCTTTTCAGCATTCTTCTGCACCCTCCATTTTTTTAGCATGCTTCTAAAAATGTGAGATAGAGGCAATACTTTAGCTTCAATCTCAGAAAATGTTAGGTAAAATGATTTTGTTGGTTTTGGCCTCTGATGTTCTTCAGAGGTTTATTGAAGGAGTAGGTATTCACTGTTTCTCGCTTTGGCAAGGTGCTGTGAATCATTAATGCTTTCTGGTCTCCTGTGTCGCTGAAAGTTGGGCCTTGGGCTCCTGATGGGTTCCAAACTCAGTGGGAATGTTACCAGCATGCTTAACTCCAAGGGTAAAGGAAAAAACAATACTATCTTAAGCACTTTGAGAAGTTGCCAGTTTTTCTTTGGGAAAAAGAAATGATAGTAAGCTGTGCTGGTTTCTCAGCCTGAGAAAGAAGGGGGTTTTTTTGTGGGAATTTTTGGCTTGTTTGGGGTTTTGTTTTGTTTTTATATATATTTATTAACGTTTACTTTTTTCCTAGGGTTTTTACTTTTATTTCCAGAGATAGTGAATTTCTACATTCAAATCCACAAAAAAAAAGAAATACCAGAAAGAGGCAAGCTAACACTTGTTAGTGTCTTTTTGATGTGGTTGTGACTCCGAATTTATTATCTTTCTTGATCTACTTTTGTTCTACTTTTGTGGACCACCCTCCTACTATCTGCAGTTTTTGTTGTAGGACTGCCCTGATTGGCTGTCCATCCTGACATCCTGAATTCTCTACGTGTGTTTTATTTGTGTCTTCAACATATTTCTTATATGGGTTACTTTGAAACCATGTTGTGAATTTCTGAATAATTGGTGAATTTAAGAACTTCCCAAAAAATCTTCTGTTAATGGTTATTTACTTTTGTTATTTTCCATCTTTATGCAAACACCCGTTTGCATGGGCAGCTTTTTCCACAAAGAGAGGCTTAACAGACCAGGACCAGCTGTGATCAAATAAACCCTTTTTTTGTAAAATACATTCCAAACTGTAAGACCCACCTTGGCTGAGAAAGGAGAGCACATAACTGGTGAGGTCCTGCACTAGGGCTGCACTCCTTAGCTCCTTCTTGCTCTGTGGAGCCTCAGGGGGGGACAGCAGGGGCACAGGGCTGCACAACTCCAGTGCTGTGAACCATCTGCAGGAAGGACGTGGTGAGGAAAATTGGGGAGCCTGAGCACTAAAATGGCTGCATCTCCTCATCCTGGAGCATCCTCACTTTGCTTCAGCACAGTCATTTTCATCCCAGTTTGCTCTTTCCTCATCTCACAGCTCTGAGATCCTGCCATTGTCTATCCTATTCTCTGACAATAGCACTGGTTGGATCCAACCTTTTGCCCTGCAGATGGTCTTCCTTGTTTTGCTTGAGCCCTTTGTCCTCCTGTCAGTCTGGAAAACAGCAGTTAGTCTGTATTTTACCAAGGAAGAGTGCACCTGAAAGGTCTCATCAATACTCTTTGAAATGTCTGGATGGGAAAAAAGTAGGATTAGCTAAATGGATTTGTTTAGATGTGAATAGAGGGTTCCACCTAAGCCACTAACATACTGAAAGTAAAAAACCAAAGCAAACCATCCCCAGCTCCAACTGGTACTCGGTATCTCTGCTGTATCTTATTAGTTATTGTATGAACTGCTTACTGATTGCCAGTTCTCTGAAGTGAGGTGCAAAGAAATTGCACTGTCTTGGCATAAGAGGCTGGCTTTCACAGGGTTCTTCCCAGAGGAAACTCTAATCATAATTTCTTCCTAGTGAAGGAACTTTGATAGGTATGCATGATGTGCATTTCATCTCTCTCCCCAGTGTTATTGCACACTCAGATCTTATGCTTTATTAAATAGCATCTGTAAATTGTTTGGCATAAAATATCCTGTTTTAGAAAGACGTACTTTTAAAATGAAATGTTTAACTAGAAGAAATCCTTTTGAATTTTCACACAGCTATCAGCATTAGAAGTACAGTATTGTTGGAAACATGTGCTGTGTGGTCTTCATATAAATGTATGAATTTCTCACTAAAAGGGAACTGTGGAGCTATTACTGGTGTGCTGTAGTATAATGGTCTCAAATGCAGTTGTGATTTAGTAAGCTGTACCAGATTTCAAGCTGTCTGCATTGCAGCCTTTTCGTTATTAATAGTTAATGATACTCTCTGTCTGTAGGCAGATCCTTGCTTTCAGCCTTCCCTCCCCCCTCAATCCCCAGGACGCTATTTTTTTCCTCTTAACTGGGAGTGGGGGAATGGGTAAATAGTTCTCAGAGCTATCAGGGCTGTTTCGTAGGTAGTCTGGAGAGATTTTGCTAGAGAACAATGCGAGCTGCCGTGTCTCAGGTCTGCTGGGCTTGCCTTGGCTGTAGGCACACTTAGCATGCAGACGCTGATCGTCTTGCAGGGCAGTGCAGTGCGCTGGCTTTAGCCCGATGATGACCCTGGATTATGTTCTTGTTCATGACATGTCTGCAGCGAGTGCAAGGTTCCAATTATATTTGCCTTCAGGCGGTTCTCAGGAGATGGTGGGGGGAGGAGAGGGCAGGAAGAAGAGAAATCGTTTGTGTAACTTAGGAAAGACTGTTTCAGGGAAGAAATCTGAATTTCCAGTGTAATCCTCATCTCAGACTTGTAAATCACAAACACAAATAAATTCCGAGCTTGAGACTACCTCTTGGGTTATGTTTTTTTGTTTTGCCTTTTTTTTTTTCCTTCACAAAAGGAAGTCTACTAAAGTGATCTGGTTTTGTTTTAAGGATAGTTTAAGGGGACACTACATTGTTGAAAAAACTACAATTTTCATGTCTTGTACTTTGGAAACAAGTAAGACAACAATGAACTCTGAACTGGAGCTTGGAAAATGTTTTATTTTGCCCCGTTTTTTTCTTTTTTGCCGATTGAATAATGTCACCAAAACTGCTTGGCTAGTACATTCTTTTTCATTACCTCTCTGCTTGCCTGTTACCTCTTCAGTTTCGATTAACTTCAGCTTTGCTACTGCTTTTACTGGTAAGCAATCTCTTTCAAGACCTGGGGACAGAGAAGGCGTGAACTCTTCACACAGCAGTGAATAAGTGATATTGTTGTGCCGAATTCATGACAGCATAAACAATAATTGAGCCATCAGGGAGACTTTGTAAGTGACTGTTCATAGCTTGTCCTGCAAACAGAGATTAAAGAAAAAAGACATTGTGTTTTCAGTTACAGCAACAGTTCTACGAGCTTAGTTTGTAGTTTCAGTTAGGAGATTTTCCTAGTAAACATGTCAAGAGCAACTTGTGAAGAGAAGACTTTCCAAAACTTTGGAACCAGTTGATCATAAATTTCATGATAATGTTCAGGTGACTGATGAAGCTTATTTGCATTTTGAAAACTAATTCAAGTGGAAAGATGCTTGGTTTTTCATTTTCAAAATATTTTTGTTCTTATACCCAGAAGCAATGCGCAATAGTAGTAGACACCCTGTGCATGAGAGATTTGGCAAGTTTCATTAAGAGTACCCGTGAAGGACTGCGTGTGGAGTCTTCATGTCCTTGTGCTGCTCACAAGGGCATAGAGGGCCCTGTAAGCTGTCAGTCTGTCCTACAGCGCTTGGGCAGAGAGTTGGAGTGAACTCATTGTGTCTTACATTGGGAAGGTTTGTTCCTATAAACTGTGGCTACAGCAAGTGGTGTTTCATGTGAACAGCTAGAGACAGCTGTCTGGTGTGTGGCAGTGGGCTGGTTTGGCATTTTCTCTTCAGAAGAGATATCTATATCACTGGTGGGCCCCAAGAAAGCAGCAGAATGTCTGTGAAACTTCATTGCCTCTCTCTTTGAAAATACTTACATTTTATTAAGGTGTTCTGTGGACGATACACTGAATGCTGTGAATAGAGCATTTTAGAGCCGCTTAAAATAGATTAAAAATAATAAGGTCTAACCACTTCCCTTAGTGAGATTTTATAGGCTGTTCCTCTTGCTGAGCAGAACTCCATCTTTTTATTAGGATTATCCAAGTTCAGAGGCAGATTTCTAAGGCAACATATGCAGAAGGCTGGGGAGCCTTCTGTGGTAAGGTACCTCAAAGGAGAATACAAATGAAAGAATTCAGATTGTCCCAGAAAGCCTATTTAACTTGAACCCAAATATCTATAACCAGTATATCCATTCCAGATCAGTGGAACTTAGAGAAACATCAAGATGTTCTGTAGAAAGGCCGTTGTGACCAGTGATTTGATGGCTTTAATGGATACCATTCATAGTCAGTTTTTTGCAATCAGGGATTCTTTTTGCTTTAAGGGGAGGCCATCAACCTTCAATGTTAGGAATTCTGTTCCAAGGACAAAGGAATAAAAGACTTCTTAATTGCAGGTTGCATCTTCCATTGGCTAAGACAAAGAAAACGTGATCCTCTCATGTGCTATTGTATGCGCTTTGATGTTGCAGACATCAGTGTTACAGTCGCTGTGTGTTAGGAATTGCTAGCAAGAGAGTCTTTACTACTGATTTGCAATGCATTAACTTGTGACTTGTGTCCTGATCTAAACCGACTTCATTCTGCAACAGGACATGCAGCTGCTTTTTTACTTTGAGCAGCTTTAATTGGTACAACAGCTCTCCATACCTCAGATTTTGATGTTTAGCAGAAAAGTAATCTGCTTTTCTAGCTTTACCTTTACCTATAGCACTCCCCTAGCTATAGCAGTGCTTTTGTGAGCTTTCACGCAAGGCAGTGTGAGGCTAATGGTATTCCCTCACTTAGGGGTTGTGGCTTCAGGGAACCTGTGGCTGTAGAAAGTCTGGGAAAACTTATATTCATGCATTTTGGATGTAATACGGATGAGATGGGAAAGAAGCTGAAAACAGATTAATAAAAAAGAAAGGGAAGGAAATGCCTGCTGATTTTCAAGTTTGTGGTGCTGTCTTGAGCAATAACTGTGCAGCCAAGTGACTTAAGTTAGGATATATCTTGCTCAAGATCTTTATTTTCCTTGATACTCTTTCAGGAGAGGAGGATCTTTAAATGTGTCTTGTTTTTACAAGTTTTAAACCAGATTTCTGCCTGTAGCTTCTAAAGCAGGTTTTTTATGGTTCCCTCAAAGTTGACTGGTAACCAAGACTTTGTTCATTTGTTCTCTGCTATGGCCCCAGTAGGAGGAGTGGTGTCAGTGAAGTAAAACAGGTGGTTAATCCAAGTTGTTTTTTAGCCTTACCCTGACAGAGATCTCGACATGCAGATAAATGCTGTGGTAGGGAGGTGATGTTAAATGGAGGACCTTGAAAAACTATTAAAAATAGCCAAGAGTATTTAAATTCTCCTAGAAATGCAGCAATTCTCTCCACAGCAGTAGACATGACCCAAATGCCTTATTAGTACCTTTCAATCACCCACTTAAAATAGAGTAATTTTACGATGAAAGATGATATTTTAAAGCCTGCCAAAGATCTGTAGGCCACATTATCTTCTGTTT
Organism: Irena cyanogastra; assembly: GCA_013397155.1. Classification (NCBI taxonomy): domain Eukaryota; kingdom Metazoa; phylum Chordata; class Aves; order Passeriformes; family Irenidae; genus Irena; species Irena cyanogastra. The sequence continues at coordinate 3,564,752 of VWZV01006847.1, read as the reverse complement.
CCACATCATCACACCATGCTAACCACATAAGTTGGATACCTTCCAAGAGGGTTGAGTATCTTTACAGTACTCTCCAATTCTCTCTAGCAGTCATGGCAATTGCAAATTAAAACAACAGTGCGTAAGAAGTTTGATCTCATGGGCAGATGGATGTCAATAATTTTTTTTTTCTCTTTTCCTCCTCCCTCTTATTTTCTAGGCAGAACAGTTTAATATTAAGTTGTACTGTCAAACTTCACTGGGGAAAGATTCACCAGTTCTTTTGTCAAACCAACAGTGAGCTTGATAGCAGATTTTTCTAGATTGTTCTGGGTAACAGTTAAAGGCCAGAGCAATGCTTCAGTCTCTTGGTGTGGCAGATACTGGTATCACTACAACGACAGATTTCTGATTCGCAGTACTTTGCTGTTCCTCGAGGGATACTAGGTGATAATGCAATTGCAATAACTCTCCTCTGAACAAATTTTCACTTAGTGCAAAACCAAGGAAAACTGTGGTATGGTTTACAGACTCAAATACTTCACTTATTGCATATCTTTGGTTAAGCAGCTCACAAAATTTTATGAGCTGTCTTTTGGTAGCAAAGTCTGTAGGTGTAGTTATCCATTGACACGAGGATACCTGAAACATCCTTAGTCAGAAGAGTAATTTGTGATTTGTTTTCGCTGGAGACTTGTAGGTCAGTGTTACAAGGTTAAATCAGGCTATCTCAGTCCATAATTTTCTGCAGCAGTTGTGGGTTTCCAGAAAGTGAAAGATTTCCATCAGGACACGTTTCAAATGCAAATCTATTTGTTGTTAAGCTTACAAAGCCACTCACAACTAGCGCTAAATAGACGTCATTGCCTGCATTCAGTTATGTGCATATGTGATACTGCTCACAAAGATTGCATTGGTGCGTCAAACTTTTTTTAAAAAAGCAAATGCAAGACAGGTTTCTTTTCAATGGTGAGCAAAATGAGAACACATTTGTCTCAGAAATATATTCACTCTTGCATTGTCTGCCAGTCCTTCAATCAGTGATTACTAACTTTCACATGGGCTGTTTTGAAAACAACCACTTGTAAACATGAGGATCCTTCTATCTGATTCTATGTGGAAAACAGAGATATTCTGACAAACAGCTGGGTTAGGTCACTGTTACATGAACAGGGAGACAAATACCTTGTCCAAAGCAGTCCAGGTGCGGGAATGGTTGGTTGTAAATCTGCAGCATTTTATGGCTGTGGAGTGATTGAAAAATTAGCCAATCTTCTTTGTGGCAGAACCTCTGGTTTATAAAGTAGATAGAAGTGTTCTGAGCCTGTTGCCCCTCCAATGAGTAATTCCTTGAGAAGGTCAGCTGCTTCTAGAGATGCCTGTATTCTGGCAGGAGAAAAGCCCAGTGTTGGTTGTGGATCTTGGCTTAACTGATGTGTACTTATCTTATGTGTCTGTTAAATGCCCAGGTAATCTCACTACTTCTGGCACAGCCTCACTGGTTTTGTTTATCAGGCCTTGTACAGCAAGATGTTTGTGGTTACAGCATTATTTTTTGACTGAGTAGCAATCACACTTAAGATTTCTCAAGTTGCCTTTGAACCTCTTTCTTCAGTCCAAAGTGCTTGCCTTTTCCTTTCCAGGATGAAGCAGAGTGATATAGTCTGATTTTTTGAAATGCTGGGTTTGTGTGGAGCAGAATCTGTTTGCTTAAAGCCTAAATTGTTTTATTTCTTTTGGTTGTAGAAGGAGTAGTTTTTGGCAGACACTACTAAAGTGGATTACAGATTGAGGCATAACAAAGAATGATATCAACAAATACTCCACTGTATATTGGAAGTTATTCAGCTGGGTCTCAGCCTGTCTTCATAGCTTATTTTGGTGAGTTCCCTGTGGTGAGGGGTTGGAGAGAGGCTACGTGGTCTTCGTGTATGTGCTAACCAAACAATGTGCTGATGGAAGCACTGAGAACAGATGCAGTGAGAGTCGCCTCTCTGATCTTTCAGATGAATTTTTAGCTTCCATCTCCTACACGACCAAGCTGCTAAGTAAGAGTCACATGCGTGGATATTTGAGCAAAAAGCTGTTACTTAATATAACAATTGTGCTTAGAAATGTTCTGTATTTGTCGATCGGCAATTTGCCCTCTGCTCATGCAGCTCAGTTTTATTTGCAGTGGGGCCCATGTGGGTTGCCTTGACCCTTCTGTGCTCGAGCCTGGGAGCTGAGGGCAGGGAGAGTGCTTGTGTGACCCCTAATGGAGGCTGCTGGGGAGAATCGCCTGAACTTAGATTGAATGCATACATATGTTATGTGTAGGATCCACAGTTACAAAATAACTGGAATTGTAGTTACTACTTTAGCATAACTTTGGGGTGGTTATAAGGTGGTGTAAATCCTTTTGGCAGAGATGAAGCAGATACAAGTTTTTATTTCAGTATTTAAGTAGATTTACTGAAACTGCAGAATCGTCCTTATGATTTAATGTCATTTTTTAAAGATAATTCTAGAATGTGAATTCACTGTAAGTGTACCTGAAAGAGCCTCCTGCAATGGATATTCTTTACTGCAGTAAAATAATGTTATTGCCTTCTTTATTGTGTTAGTCAAGAAGTTTAAACTCACTTTGACAAGGAATTATGATCTGCTCCCTGAAGGTTATCTAGTAGAAGTGGTGGACAGCTTTGTTCACAAATTTAGTGGCAAACATCTTCAAAGTTCTCTTGGTAGGGAAGAATAAAAACCTAATGAACCTTAAACTGTAGTTGTTTTTATTGCTCTCCACTTGTAGATCTGTGTTTTCTCCTCAGTGTCGGCAAGCATTTTCAAAAGAAAGTAGTGTTACTATATTGAGTCCTTTTTTGTGATGTCTACATGATCCAGTTCTTTCCAGTTACATTTGAATATGTGGTTTTACAGAAATATATCATTCAAGTATAGTGGGTTTAACTTGCTTCCCTGACTTAAATAATCCTTGCCTTTCACGTGCAAAACCTATTTCTCTTTACTGCTTGATTACTCCATCTTTTAGCATGAGCTTTCCAAAGTGTGTTTAACTCCTTCCACTTAAAGGAATTAATCAATATTTTCCTGGTCAAGTAGGCATATATTTTGTTCCTGTTAACTGCCATTGCATGATGATGTTGATTCTTAGCAGCAGGAAAATGAAATTAATCAGGAGAGTCTCTTTTTAGACTTTGCTTTCAGCTGTTAGGTACGGGACTTTGCAGACTAATGCAATGGTGTTCTGCCTTTAAAATGCTATCTTCTCCTAATAGTGAATTCCATTTCTTCATCATAAACCTATTGTTATTATAGATTTTTTTGTTCTCTGGGAGAAAGTTGATTGGTAGTTTCTGTCTGGCCCATTTAATTGTTGGAAGAAATCTGATGCCTGGCTCTTGCCATTTTGGCAGTCTCACAGAAGGGCTAAGTTACACTGCAGGTCCCGACTTGCCAGTTGTATGAAAATATCTTTGTGCACAGATAAATCAACAAGCTCTGTAGTATTTTTGTACCTAGTGCTGCTGGGCAGGTATAGTATTCCTATGTAAATTTCCTTTTGCAGAAGGAAGCTTGCCAGGTTACAAGGTTTGCTGTTTCTCCTCAGTTTTTGAGTTTCTGGCTCTCCCAGACAACATGCTAACCCATTTCAAAATGTTTTAGGATGCTACGTCTGAAGGAGGAAGCAAGTGATTTGTTTTGTGTGTCTATATATACATGGAGGTGACCTGGCAGCAGCTAGATGTTTGATGTTTTAGCTTTTACAACATGTCTTTTATTTTTTTTTTCCTGAAAGACTTAAAACCCCCACTTTTATGTGTGGGAGTTGGAGTTTTGGGGTTTATTGTCATTGAGGTTTTTTCTTCCCTGAGAAAGTGTTTAAATCATTACCTTGATGGTGCTCAGTTTTTTTCTTGGCAGTATGTCAAAACAACTGACTGTGATCGCTTTGGAAATGCCTCTGTCACCAGTGTTGGTGCAGCACATGGGGGCTCTTGGTTCCAGCTGACCCCCAGCAGCTGTCAACTCAACGTGCCACAGCACTGATGAATGTTATATTGCTCGAATTCCTTGTGGGATCAGTGTTGCCGTTGGTTGGCAAGACTTCTTGCCTGCTTGAAAAGTCAGACTTGAATTTTATTGGGTAGAAGAGCCTGTGAGAGACTGGGGAAGATGCTCAAAATACTGCTTGTGTGTATGACTTTGCATAGATTTTTGCTGTTTTCCAGTGGTTGGATTATTCTCAAAGAAGAGTATTTGAAGTGGGTTTCTGCCTCCACTGCTGAGTACAGTCATCCATCCACCCAGGAGCTTCTTTTCCTAGTGTATTTTTGTGTGTTATTGCTGCTTAGGCATCCCCCTTAAAATGATTAATTATATGTACCATAGTCACACATTTGAGGAGAAGAAAGGATTTTTTTTTTTTTTTTTTTTACCTTCAGTTGGCAGAAATATAATTTTCAAGGTCTGCTTTCTAAAAGTACATGGGTGTCTGGCCAAGTGTTTGTCAAGAATGCAGAGAAACCCTGTTCTTTCCTGCTCTATAAATGTTAACGTGGGTAGATGGGAGGCAGTTACTAGGTAGTAGATACACTGTCCTGAGAAATGGTTATATAGTAAAAGGAAGGATTTAAACCTGTTGTGCTGAGATTTTTCACTTTTCTTTATCCATTTGTACAGCCATTTAAATTTGTAGTAGCACAGCTTGAAGTAAGGACTGCTCAGTGTAGTAGATACTGGATGTAAGAGTGTGTACGTAGTCTGGTGTTGCTGCTTTAAGACTATTGTGTATAATAAGAACCATTCCATCTCTCTATGATTAAAGTAGAGAACTGGAAAAGTTTCTAGACTTCATTGGGAAAAAAATACCTGTACTTGAAGAATCTGGTTTGCTGTGCGTGTCTATCTTGATAGACAAGAATTTCCTCCTTTCTGTAACATTTAGATTCACTATCCCTGCCCCTTCTCCTCCAGCTCTACCAGCTTCTCTTACTGGAAGTTTCGGAGGACTGTGTTGGTGGGCACATCTACCCCTGTCCTTCAAGGGCAAAGGTCTCCAGCAGTTTGTTTTATTAAGTTTATTTCAGGTATGTGTTGTTTGGGATTTTTTTTTTCTTCCATACTAGTATTAGGGCAAATGCAAAGAAAATTGTGACAGGGGTGTAGAACCTGAAGCATTTCCATAGTTTTGCCTTGTTTTGCTGCTCCTTCTTGCTGATGTTTGAATCCCTTGACCATTTCCAGTGCCATATGTGGTGCATGAAACTATGGTAACTAAGATGTAGAGAATTCAACGAAAACTGACATTTAGTAAGTGAATGAGAGTCCAGATTAACACTTTGCATACAAAGGCAGAGGCAGCTCAGCAGGTGATGATTTAATTTGGTCACAAACCAGTTGTGCAGTCATTTATGTTCTTAAACCCCAGCGTGTGCTGTCACATCCCCAGTGTCCAGGCTGGATAAAGCTGCAGGACAGTGGTGTGCAGGTAAGATCACAGCCTAAGAGAGGAAGAAGCTTTGGGATGAAGTAAGATATTGGAATGTGTTATGGGAGGAAACTCAGTTTTGCAACTTCTAGGAAATGCAGAGTAATACACTGAAAGTATATTTGGGAACATAAGAAACCACACAGTTGTCTTCTGCTTCTGGGGGGAAAAAAGTTGTAAAGAAACAGAACCAAAACCATAATAAGACAGTGAGTGATATGAAAGATGTGTCCCTTATAAGCTGCTGTTATTCAATGCAAACAATGAAGCAAGATGAAATTCCTGAAGCGGTTTGTTTATAAGATGCGGAGAATGGAACTGAGATTTTTTTTTTTTTTTACTTGTCTGCACCCAGGTAACATGGTTCAAAATTGCACTGCCACAAATTTTCTTGATAATTTCCGGTGTGAAAATGTTGTAGAAGCTGACGTTTTACTATTGAGACATCATGAGAGACTTCAGGATATGTAATAACAAATCAGAATTGAAGACTTCGTGAAATTTCTTTATGCTTCTTGAAGTATATGCTGTCAGGTGATGACAAAATAATTTTTCAATGTACAGTAGTATAAACTGAGGACTAAACCAAATTAAAGGAGTACAGTCCTTTCTATGTGGAACACTGTTTTTGTTAAATCTTCAGTGCTTTCTCTTGCAGGTGGAAGGGAAATTTAAATATTTAATTGGATTTCTGTAAGAATTAAAGACTTGGAATTTGTCCATACTGCTTGTCAGGCTTGAGCTATGCACAAGCACAAGCCAGGCAGACCTTCCAATGCAGCATTCATTGTTGCCAGTGGTATACCTTAGTATTTGCATTTGTACCTTTATTTCTCTCAAGTGTTGAATGCTGTTTGGGAAGGTGGACTTGGAACATCAGAGTAAAGTTGTTTAGAAAAAGCCTTGAAGTGCTAATCACTGGGACTTGTTTCTTTTTTCCTTTCTTCCCCTCCACATATTGAAATTCAGCTGACCATACGATGCTCCTTTGTCTCAGCTGGTTTCTTCAGTAAAATTGTACTGGCAGGCCAGCTGATAGATGCATTAAATAAGAAATTTATTACGGTTTGTAGGTTTATGTGATGCTGTTCTGAGAGCTTATTAAATGCTGCCTGTGTATTTAAAGAAATATGGAAAGCTGCTAATTCTGGAAGGCAAGAATAAAAGAAGCCTTCTTGTCAGAATTGATAATTGCAATACTTTTGCCTGTCTGTCAAATAATCCTGAATATGCTTGCATTTCTAGAATGGGGGAATTGTCACCATACCAGAAATGTTGAGGTACTGCACACATACAGGATGAACAGCAGTGAATTGAAAAGATAAAACCAGGGTGTATTGGGGCTGTTTGGGTGCTTCCCCTTTGTTTTCTGATAATGCAGCTGTACAAGTAAGTAGCTGTTGCCACCTTGAAGTTTGCTCTTTTAGTCTGTGAGAGTGTGGGTAAGAGACCTCTAAGATCCTTCAGCCATTGGGTTGAGGGGGTAGATCTCTAATTCTTGGAGTTGATCACTTATAGGTTGTGAGTATAATTGGGTATATTAAGCATAAGTTATACTCATCCAAAAAATGTCTTAAAAGATTTTGATGTTTTTGGGTTGTGCCATAGCCATAGCTAGGATATATGTCAGCTGTGGTGAACCTCTTGGACGTTGGTTAACTTGTCACTTGCATAATTAATTGGTCCTGCAGAGTCTCTGTGAATTACTGGTCACATAATGATGCCAGAGCAGTGATGAGATCTGGCATTTGCAAGCTTGGGTACAGTGAAACTTTTTCCTTGCAATAAACATGGATTTATTGCATTTGTGCATCTGTTGTAAAAATATTCTTTGTACTGTGTGCACCGTGCAGAGTGATAATTTAATTTCCTGATCTGTGTAAGCAGATGATGTTACACTAATCCCATTTTATCTCCAGTGAAATAAGAGGCACCATGTGTATGATGGCAGTTTGGCTGTATCTGTTGGTGTTCGTGTTGCAAGCAAGTGTTCTGCTTGCTGGGTTCTGCCCAGCTGTTGGACGTGCAACGTGGACTTTCTCTTAGTTTGCTTGGTAGTCTGGGGACTTTGGCTTATGTTTCTTTTTTCTTTCCCATTCTGCTCCTTTGTCTTCTGCAGGAGTAAATTGGTCTAATTGTAACTTTATATGACATGCTTGATTAACTTTACAGACTGCTGCCTTTGCTGACAGTTTAACTAGGAATCTTAAGTGTTTGTGTGCTCACAGATCAGAGTGTAGTTATGCTTTCTAAATTGATTTCATTTTGATACTTCAATTAAGCTTTCTTATAACTGAATATTCACATCCCTGCGAGTGAGGAGAGGAGGGAGTATCGCAAGTGCTACATGCAAGACTATATAATGAATTAAAACCCATTGAATTAGCTGGCTACCCAGTATGCTTCTCAAAATTTTCAAGAAGGTATGAAACTAAAGTGCAAAAGTCCTGCAGGGATCTCTGAGATAAAAACTTCTTGACAACTCTAGTTAAGAGTATTGCGTACCAGTCTTTAGCTTTAATTTCATTTTGCACTGGAATAACAAAGAATATAAAACAATATGAATGCAGTTAAAGACTACAAAACAGAGTGTCAGTACCACTAGAATGTCAGGAAATGGTAACGCTCTTTCAACTCAGCAGAATAATGCTACCTTGCCATGCATTGTAGTTCTACGCATTGCAGTGAAATCTTAAGGACTAAGTTGAGGCAGAGAGTTTCACTGGTATTTTAGGATGGGGGAAGAATGTAATCATCACACAAACAACTGGAATGCTAAACCCATAAACTTCCTAATAGTATTTTATGTAGACAATTGCATAGCAATTTTTAACAGAAATTTTGAGCGAAGTGGAGTTGCCCGTGTCTGTTGTTGAAGTCTAAAGGTTTCTCTGTCTGTGCAGTTAATTACAGTAAGCACAATTAATGATATTTAAAACGTCTAAAGGTTGTTCTGTAAGTCTTTGTCGTTTTGTCCACGTGTCAGTGTTTCCCCAACCCCCAGTCTTCCACAGTCTTCCCCCGGTAAAATGCTCCCTTTGATTCTAAATGAGTGACTTGACTTCAGTCTTTATGTGGTTCTCTTCTGGCAATTTCTTTGGTTTGACCCATCTTTCACACTTCATGTAGGCAGCATTCTTATCCGGTGTTCATACAAAAGAAAATCTTTCAAGAGTGAATCTGTGTTAAATAAAGTAGACTTCTAACGGTCAGAGGGTCAGATTGACTGGCATGTGATAGCTGTTTTATGCATTCTGCAGCTACAAAGCAACTGGAGAATGCAGAGCAGATTCAAACAGATTTACAGCTGCTTTGCCTCACTCAGGGCAACAAGACCTGCAGTTTATTTTCATTCTTGATATTTTACGAACTCTTGAATTTTCTCTTCCTTGTTTTCCCCCCCTTCCCCCCCTTCAAATACATATCTGTTTCCTCTATCTGTGTGTCCATCTTGTTGACAAATTCAATGCAGCAGCACTGAGGATGTTTATGACTGAGATGAATTTTTAGTGAAAGGATCCTAAAAGTGCATTTCCTTCCATTGTGCCTGCAACTTCTCATTTTTCAGTCTGACTGAAGTCACAACTGCCTGAACAAAGATGGTCACTACTTGCCTTCTGTTTTTGCTGCTGGGAATGAAGCCAATTGCCCCCAGGGGAGAAAGTGGCTTCCTATCAGTAGGGATATAGATGATGACTTTGAGAAAGGATGAAAGCCAAGTAAGTAATTCTTTGCTGAGAGGCAGCCTATGGCATCCATCCTTTTGAGAGTGTAAGTAAATGGCAGCTGTTGTGGAAAAAGGGCAGTTGTTTTAAAACGTTCTCTGGCGAGCATTATTCTTCGTTCTCTTAAGAGCCATGGGAGAAAATTACTGCTAAATCTAAAATTTTCTCTATTTCACTTAATAAGCTGTAAGATACTAATCTTAAATATACATGCATGGAGATGATTTGGGGAGCAATTCTGGTAGCACATATTTAAAGAACTTTTTACATCCTTTGAACTAGTGAACTTTTGCAAATTCTTCTTAAAAAATCTGTTCAGGACAGAATGAATAAGTGCTGTAATTCTGTAGGGGATAGCCATAGTTATGCATGACTAGAAGTTTTAAATCTTAGATTTAAGTACTGAATCTCCTTCCCAACTATTTGATGCCCGGATAATGGATGCCTAATGATGACCTACTTGAGCTTTCCTTGGGTTAGTCATTGACTATACAGCTCTTGTGGAAGCAGCATTTAGGCAGCTTTTCCCCCACCGCCTTTCCTCTGTGCTTAATTGAGGTGCAAGGTTACATTGTGACTTAGGTGTGTCACTGAGGGTTGTTACTGGCTACTTAAATTGCTTCTCGGTGGATTCTCTGGAAGCAGCAGAGTGATTCGCATTAGGGTAAAGCAGAGCAGGCTGACAAGTCTCTGTGTGCACTGCAGTGCAGAGCAGATGCACTTGAGCTGGATTTAAGCTGTCGTAGCCACGGTAACACAGAGTTCAAAGTAAATGCTTTGGCAGTTGGCCTGCACTCATAAAACTGGTCTTTACAGATCCTCTTTACAGCTCTCCTCTAACATCCCTCTTCCTCTTTTGTTGGATAATGTCCAAGCTGTGCACTCAGTCAGTAAAGGTAGTGTAGGTGCACTCTGCATGTGCAGTTTACGTTTATCAGGCATTACAGGCCCTTAATTTACTGCTTTGTGGTGTAGTACTGTGTCATCAGAAAGCCCCTGGAAACTGGCACCCTCTCTGGCGTAGAGGTGGACATTTGTGTCCTGGAAAGCTGGAGAAATTAGCTCTCTTCAGTACCTTTCCCAAAAGTAAATTCTGCTGACTGTTACTAGTACAGTTCAATTTCAGAAGTGAGAATTAGCCATGCCTTGTCCTGCCTTCTGTAGAAGTGTAAGTAATAGGAATGCCAGACCAAAATTCTTCCACACATGTGTGTGGAGATTTGAACTGGTGTAAGTACTTTGGGTTCATATATGTATATATTCTATGTTCCCATCTGGCCAGGCTGCTTCTTGAGTTCAATATTCTTAAAAATAAAATCTATTCTCAAGTATATCAATGCAGTTGCTAATGCTTATGTATAAAAGCATCCAAATTCTGCAAGCTGTCATTGATCTGTGATCCTTACAGAGTTTTGCCATTGGTATGTGTATTGCTGCACCTTCCCTTATGGGTGATAACACTGCTAAATATCATCTGAAAAAATCCCTTTATAATGGGGACTTGTACAGATCTGCTGAAAGAAACACAGAGCATGACAGAAATTTTTGGTCCTCTTACTCTTCCCTGAAGAATCTCATACAGATGTTTGTTCATTTTTTTGGCTTCTCTTGAATGGAGTATTGGTTGAATGGTTGAAAGTTAGGAGACAGCTGGATACTGATAGGCCTTTCTGGAGCTGCCTTCTATATTTTGAAATGTAACAAAACTCTATACCCCTAAGTGTCCCGCAAAAATGGGATCAGCCCTGACACTAACAGCTAGATCAGACAGGAAACAGGAAAAAAAAAAAGTTGCTCAAAGGAGTTGGATGCATTTTTCAAAGAATAAGTGGAAGTAATACAGAGAAATAACTGTCTCCTTGAAATATTCCCATGTCCTATTGCTGTTCAGCTTTAATAAGACAATAATAAAAAAACCCACAAATCCAAACCAACTAACAGAGAGTTACTAATTTGACAGGTGTATTTAAATTCAATTTTAATAATTTCATTTTTATGTCTTGGATAACACCAAGTTTTACCATACCATTAAAACTTTCTGGTAGGTGTCTGTAGAAGCAGTCTATACGTCCATTGTTTTGCTGTTTGTGCCATTAAATCCTTGCCAGTGAGCCTGGTCTTGCTGTGGGAGTGCTGGGTCCCTTTTCCCATGCCCCACTGTGTGTCTGCTGTACAGCCCTCTCCTTCCACACAGGAGCACATCTTCTCCGAGCCACAATGGTCCTGATTCCTGGCATGGTGCTTCTGTTTGGCTTTGCCAGGGGAGAGGTCCCTCTGTAAGGAGTGTGGTGCCCCTCGGCACTGGGCTTTGGACCATTTGATAGGTCTGTCCCAGCTGTGGCAAGGAGGACTGGTGGTCAGGAGCTGACTGAGCACCACCGGGCTTATTTTAGCTAATAATCCTAAATTTGTTGTTGTTTGAAGATCACGTAGTGACACATAATTAACATAAAATAATGCCCTGAATTCTGTCAGATTGCTTTGTTACTGCCCCTTCTCTTCCGTGTGCAGAAGGCTTTACTTGTAAATCAGTGCCAGATTATCCATATATAAAAATAACGTTTTGTGTGTAAAAATAGAACAAGCTCAGCTTTTCAGCAGTGTTGGAATTGATCACTTATTTCTTCTGTGTGGACTCTTGCTAAAGCATTGGTTTTATGACATGTGATAAGCTGTTGAAATAAAAAGCATGTTGTTTTTAGCAGGAGCCTACAATTCCCTAATCTGTTAAGATATTTGGATTATATTTCTGTGGTTGCTTAGTAAGGATTTTAGGGCAGAACTTTATGATTTCAGACTGTTTTTTAACTTTGAGGTCTGTTTTTTAGAACTTGGGGGGGGGTGCTATTGAAGTCACTGAGCTGAGACAAAGACACCAATTATGTCCATATTCAGTTTTCTGAAACTTTGTTTTTATGCTGATTAACATTTAAGTAAAGCCCCCTTTTTTCCCCCTCCATAATGTTTCTCTGTATGCGGTATCAGCTGCTCACTATTTAACAATGTGGAAAAATGGGCTGGCTTAAGTAACTCGGTTCTGCTCTAAAAAGCAAAACTAGAATAAATCTTAGCAGCCCCTGCCAGGTAGGCAAGTACCATGTGGCGATGGGAGCGAAGACTTTGCTGGTAGTGTTTTGGAAGATTTCAGGCTGAGTTTCTTTGCTTATGTAAAACAGTGGTCTTTGTTTGGCACTTCCAATGGCGCTGGGACTGTTGTGTAGCTTCATTGATTGGTTCCATGCAGTGGAAATCTGACCTTTAGCAGATGTTTGAGAAATTGCCAGCATTCAGAGTGATCAGCAGACTAGACAGTTTTTTCCTTATGTTGATGAGAACTTCCATTAGATTAGTAACGTGCGTGACAATGTTACACTTTTAAATGATTTTAAATTATTAAACTTTTTGAGACAAGGCAGATTTTTCTGCAGTATAGAGCTGCATCAAGTAATTTATTTTCTTATATGCATCATTTTGGTAATTGGTTAGCTAATGGAAATATTTTGATAATGTAAGTGGTGTGGGTTTTTTCTTTTTTTAGTAAAGACATTTAGATTTTAAGTAAGTTTTAGTTTGTCTGTATTTTTCTTAAAAGGTCAGTTTTAGCATGCTGTTATAGCATCAGTTTGGGATAAATGCTTTCAAAGAAAAAAGAACAAGCTTAAATGGGCTGGGGAGGGGGAGGCAGCAGTGAAACATATCCCATCTGGAGCATTTGGCTTGGAACAGGATGTTGCATGACTCCATGTGAAGTCTGCTCTCACGAACAGTATCCTAAGCAATGTAGGAGACTCAGCTGCTTAGTGGTGGGAGTTCAGCATGAAACGAGGTCTGTTTTCTCAAACTCCAACGGTTAGAACTACAGGAAAGAGGTGGGACTTAATAAGAGATTTATGTGTTGAGTAACTCAACAACACCAGCAGTTGCCAGATTAAACCCTTTCCTGCAGGTGCTGGCTTTCCTCAGACCTCTACAATTGTTTTTCAGTGTGATGCATGTGGAAAGAATAATTATTTAAAGGATTAGAGGTTTAAAATGAGAACAATACAATTACTAAGTTGTCTATTTCTGGTTCTAAATTTAAAAATCAAAAAATTGCAAGAGAACTGATCTTGTCTTGGCCGTAGATATCCTGTATACGTGCGTGCATCGTAAAAAATTTTGACTGGTTAAAGTTTTTAGGTTTTTTATTACCATTTTGGGTGCAGAAAGCATGTTAAGGAAATAGACTGTACTGAGAGCAAGGGGTAGTCTTGACAACCAGTCCTGCTATTGTGGACTCTTGGGCAAAATGTATCCTGTGAATTTTTTCTTTTTTTCTTTTTTTTAAAGTGAATATTAGGAGGGAAGGGATATGATGGTAAGAGAAGACACACACATTACAAAGCCTGGAAATCTTTGCCCTTTGCTCTCAGTGCTCAAGAACACTTAATTTTTCCAGTGCTATGGAACTTGTCAGGTATGTCTCTTTATTTTATGATTCCCATGAATTTGTGCCAAAATTCCTTGGCAGCTCGTTTTGTTATCTAATAATCTATGTAGCAAATCAGATGAAGTTTCTTTGGGATATAACTAATATTCTGATTCCTTTTTATAAGCAAAACTAGCAAAGCTGTCCTTGCTTGTATGCAGCACATTTAATGTTGCTTCTGAGTCTTGTTTATTCAGCCTTCATTTCCTGATGTAAACATGAGGTAGTGGGAGATGGTAGAACTGAACTAAACTGATTCCCTGAGTGGGTGAAATATTTGTTTGTCTGGTTCATCAGTGGTGATCTCCTTCCCACCCTGAGAGGGAGAGGGAGACTTAAGAAAATAAGTTTTAACTGTGGCATTTCGTCCTTCCTTTTTTTTTTTTTTTTAAATGGAATGACTGGGAGTAAAGGCTCTTGATCTTACTGGTTTTGAGGGAGGTGAAATGCATGGGAGAAAAACATGGCCTTTTTCTTCCCCTTGGCCCTCTCCATGCAGTTAATTTTCAGACATGCACTGAATAAAAATATTGGTATATGTACTTGTTTGAAATGCTGGCAACTGTTGTCTACACAAAGTATATCAAAGTTGCAAGATTGCAGGTCTTGGCTGTGCTTAAAACTCTTCATAATTATGATGCATGAGTATCACAGTGACATAACTAAGCTAAAAAGCTGTAAGGAATCCAATAATGAACATTACTTTCAAAAGTATTTATTGCATATTCCTTTAATTAATTGCAGCATTAATGTTTGTTGACTGTAGGAGACAAACCTCTCTGTTTTGCATTTTTGTCTTGAATGCTAAATGGACTTTTTCACGTGAGTAATCGTTCCTTTCTTATGCACAGTAAGTTGATTGCAGCAGAAGGTATATTTTGCATACAATTCACAAGGAAATGAGACTGACTGTTAGGAGTAACATCCAGATTTTAAACAGTTGATAGAGAGAAGTGCATGAATGAAAGGCATTTTGTAAAGCAAGGTAGAAACCTCAGTTGTCATTCCTTGATATGTTTTGAAAACAGATGAACTTCTTTATCATTATCAATGAAAACTGCAGTTATCTGGTACCACAAATAGTTCTGCAGCTGATGACTGTAGTTGAAAATACCATCTTACAGTGTGTTCATTTTCCTGAAGGGAACACCTGTGTCCCTTAGCTTGAGCAGTAATTTTATTGCTCCTTCCCTAAGGGAATGGGAACAAGTGTGACGTGGCTGTGCTCTATCTTCTCTTGCACTGATTTATCGTAATACAGTAAAATTGTCAAATTCTTCACTGCAGAAAGGCTGGGGTTGCTTGAGTTCCCTCTGGAGGTCATCAAGGCCCCACCTAATTTCCTGCTGTCTTTCCAAAAGTCTTGTTTGTATTCTGTGTAGCTGTAACTGTAGGTACACAATCAATTGCAGTTTGTGGGATGGTTTGTTTTCAAGATGTTTTTTTGAATCAGAGAGCTTGGAATAGATCAAGTTGTGCTAACATTTGTTACAAAAAAGGACTTGGTTATATTCATACTTTTTTTAAAGATTGAGCATAAGTGATTCTTGCAATTCAAGGAGCTCATCAGAAAATAAACTTGCAAATACAGATGGGTGCTGAAAACTTGGGGGAAGCTGTCCTGCATTTTTTGTATATAGAAATGGTTAATTCAGGGGATACAAAAAACTGTATCTTAATTTTAAATAAGCAAGATGATAGTGGGAAAATAAAGGGGAGAAAAAAGGAAGTAAAGAGTACCAGTCTTCATTTCATGGTACATTTATTGTATGTATCATTTCTAGCATTAAAAGCTGTCTTGGACATATAGTAAACCCTGTTTTGTTCCAGAAACTTGAACAGATGGTGAGAAAATTATGTACAGTTCTGAATTAATGCTTTTTTGTTTTCTTCTCTGCAGCATTTTCAGTTGCAGGGAGGATTTTTTTTTTAAATCCCAGTCACAGCCCTTATAGTTACAGTCTATAAAACCATTGTGCATAAACAAACTCTGTTTTTTAATTTATCATCACAATCTTCTTTAAAATGCCATTTATTCAAAAATATTATCCTTGCTGTTGTGACAAGGAGTGTCTGACTTTTTCACTAGTAAGTTACCCAGAGATGGCTAATGCAGTAATTAAGGTGATTAATTTGGTTCATTAGGCAGCTTTTGATGTATACTCATTGCCAATATTTTGTTCTTATGTCTTTACTTCTGGCCTTAAGCACTAAGGGTTTGATTGTGTTATCTGTGGGATCTCTTGTTCTCTTGGTTTTATCAATGGATCTATTGTTCCTCCTTTGAAAAGATCTTTGAAAGGAATTACTAGGAGAACTTAAAATGCATAATATTTCATTGCCTTCATTTTTTTGTGTTGAAGTACATTGGATATTTCTAGGACAGTTTCAAAATAAGAAAAGTTACGCTAAAAGCTTTAAAACAATCATGCAATTAAGTTAAAAATCAAACATTTCTCTGTAGCTTGGACAATTGTGATACTGAAATAAATTAGTTAATACTCAACATGTAAAAGGTTAAATGACCTCATATTTTTGAGAAATGTTATTGAAGGACAAAAAGTGATGCTAGATGACAGAGCAGAAGTCTCTCTTCTGAAAAACACTAGTAGAGAAACACTAGTGAAAGAGAATTTTCATGTATGTATTGTGAGTGGTTTCTGTAACCTTAAGTGCTTTTCACCTCTGTTTTCCTGAAGCTTTTCCGCATCAGTAATTCTGTTTTTTTGAATCCATTTCTCCTATGCTGTAGCCTTAGCAGCTGCAACAACAAAGTGGGCAGTTGTTCAGAGGAGCTGGTTTTCTTTGTAGTTCTATAATCCAGCAGGATTTGTGTTCTAACACCTCCGTTGCACCTGAAAACCCACTGACATTCAATCTGCAATACAGTCAGTGTCATGTAAACATAATCTCAGTTCCCAAGGAGTTTGTGGTCAGAAGAGGCAGCACTGGGCTGAAGTGATTGTACTCTTGGTCTAGAGGAGGGGTATGAAGCACAGACAACTGCGCCTTGCTTGCTGTCATGGAGTGAGGGCAGACCCTCCCAACTCAGTAGCAGTGACTGAAGTTTTTAGTTTGGGGTTTTTGTTTTTTTAAATAACAAAGCCAAACACAAGGAAATTACTATTAAAAGACTTTTGAAATACATTGACAAAAGATAAGTGCTTTATTAAGTTGGGACCAGACTGTCCACATTGCTAATATCTTCATTCTGATGCAAACCATTTCCTTAAGACTGTGAAATGGAAAAGATGATTTCCTAAATTACTTATCATGCTGCTGTATTTGTGTATAGTTCACCTATTATTTGTAGAGGTGTAATTTTTTTGCTCAGACCTTTAGGTATCTGTGACTCAGGAGTGGCCATTATGGCAAAGAGGAGCTTGAGAATGTGGATTAAGACAGTCTGAAACCCTATGAAGCCACAGTTACATTTTCTCTCCTGCTCCCCAAATGTTGCCTAACTTTGGCAGGCTGTTTCCTGATGTCATGTTTGCTCACATGTGCCAGCAGCCCCACTCTTAATCTCCTCTGGCCTTATAGTAACAGTTGGAGATATCTCAGTTCACAGCTGAATGAACTTTGATCCCAGTTTGTGGGCATTTATGCACTGGTGAACTATGAACTGTAATGACCCAGTTCTTCTCTGTAAAGTCTAGCCCTGCAGTTAGGTATCAGATGGAAAAATAAAGGAAGATCATATAGACCTTAAAAGTCTATATGTTAATCCTTTGAAGCTTCAGCCTCTTGAGTACAGATCTTACTTTTCTGTCTAGTGCTGCAAGGAGAGAAGTAGACCTGGGTAAGTTTTGTTTATGAATCTTTTGTTAGCGGGTGTCTTCAAGTTTATAGTTACATCAGAAAAATTATATGGGAGTCTTTCTGAGTGAGTGGTGACTCTGCAGTGTGAAGAACTAGACAAGCGTGAAGGAAGCAGAGATGTAGTATTGAAAGATGACTTGTAGAGGAGGTTCAAACTCAAAGGCTGGAGTGGTAACATGAAGTTGACTCTTAAAAAACAGAACAGTGATTCAGCTTGTGAGATAGCACTGAATGCACTCACAACGCTACAAGAGAAGACTTTAAGAATTCAGATTTCCAGAAAAATAAAAATTTTGGCTCGGACAAAATAGCCAAAGTCAAATATCTCTGCATCTTAGCTAGGAAGAACTTAGAAACTGTTTGTCTTTATGGTTCTGCTTAGAGGTGGTTTTGTCAGGACCAGGAGAAACCAGGACCAGTTTGCAGTGTGGTTATAGATAGCATGTGAACTGGAGGAAAGAGGACAGCAAATTATTGTTAAAACCATAACATGTTCTTCTCTAATAAGAGAAAAAGCTTTAAAGTAATTGATACGGTACACCTACTTCTTTACTCAAACATTCTAGTCCTCTTATAATGGAGAAAAGGCCTGGAAAAAATCCCCGAAGATTTTAGCAGATAATCAATGAAGTAGATAAATATTTCACTAACATTTTGTCTTGCTTCAGAAGATTATGATTGTTACTATTACTGCTATTTTCTCATCTGCTTGCTGAGATTTTTTTGGTTGGCTTGTTGCCTAAGGTTAACAGTCTTGGTTATATGAGCAAATACTGTGTTGTCAGAATACAGAAAATTACCATTTTGTAATTGACAATAATTTATAAAAATTCCAATATAATGTCTCTTTTTGGTTGCTGAATTTTTCTCTTGGTTTCCTGGTTACTCTTGGGATAGTTCTCTTAATTCCTGTAAGATGACCAAAGAAAGCAATGAATTGAATGAGTTTGTCTGCTGGAATTTCTGCTGTTGATATGAGCTAGGCCTTGAGAAAATGTCTCCAGTACAAACAAAATCTACTGGCCAGCTTCCTCTGGTGATTTGTCACTATGCTAAGGATTTGCTGGTGTCTTTTTGATATCTCTGGCTTTATCTGACAAAAAGGAAATTGTTTGTGAGCCCACTCCTGGTTTGTTTGGCTTGCTGTCTGGAGAATGATGTGGGCACGCAGAGCAGTTGGGAGGCATTTGGTCTTTCCTAGCCTGGATTCCACAGTATGAGTATCAAAAGTTCATCTCAAAACCTTGCTTTTCTTTTACAGTCTCTCTTCTGTTTCACTTCAAATAAAGATTTGCTGTTCCAAAGTACAGTGTTTAATCAGTGTCTGCACTGCAGATTTGGGAGGGCACCACTTTTTCTAGCAGCATATAAATCAGGTTGAACCTCTGTCTGGGTAAATACTGATAAGTACTTTTAGGTCCTTAGTCAGGGTCAGTCCTTTGAACCTTGGAAGGATGGCTGTTTTGGCTCCTCACCTGTGGAAGATGGCTGATGGGATTGTGTTGGTAGAAATAGGAAAAGTCCTGTGCTTTTAGCACTTCCCTTGATTCCCTTTGGCAGTGCTTCGGGTTTGGGCTGTTCAGCTGGAGTGAGGCATCAGAAAAACTCAAGTAACTGTAGTTCAGGTCCTGCTCATCTGCCAAGTGCCAGCTTTGTGCATTTAGACTGTGAATTTAAACTCTCAGGAGGACTGAAGTTGAGCTGTTTCCCCATGAGTTGCTTTGCAGCCATACCTGCTAGCTACAGCAACAGCCAGGTTGTTTGGTTACGTTTGCTGCCTCACGAGAGGCAGTTCTGTTTCTACTCAGATTGGGGATGAGGAACAACAGCAGTTGATGAATTCTGACTAGGAGGTGACCTATTCCTTTCACTATTCACTTTAATTTAGTCACCTAGAGTGCATTATGATTGCTGATGGCCTGCTGGACAAGTTTTGTCTTCATTAATAAGCCATCACATTGTAAAAATTGACTCAAATCCATTAATATTTAGTATTTTAAGTAGTCTGCTAGTAATTTTTGGTTGGTTTTAGTCACATCTTCAAATGACAGATACATACAGTTTAAAGTCTGCATAATATTTTTAAAATTGAAACTTAGCAATAATGGTTCCTTATTAAATGACAGGTTTTGGTCTTTTAATGTGATATTACAAATGTTAGTATTAGCACAGATTAATTAACAAGTCATCTACATCACTAAAGTTTTTAAATTGGCTTTTAGTTTACCTTATTAAAATCATATCTGATTTGAAAACTAAAATCTGTGTTTAAATTGGATGTGTAGGCTTTCAATAGTATGCGTGCTTCTTAACTACTGTTTTTAGATATGATCATTTAGAAATTTAGGTATAGTAAAAGTTTCCTGTGTTGTGTAATGGTGAAAATAATTTCAAAGATTTTTTCAAGCCTGAAAGGCCAGGAGGTTTTTGTGTGATGTGCATACTTTACCTAGTTATGATTCAATAGGCTATGATTTCTTAAAATAGTAACTCACTTCTATTTCTCACTTGGGATAAGTAGTTCAGTAAATTTCTGGAATGTAAAACATCTTTCAAATGGAGCTATTTGACTTTGGTTTCTTTGTAAGTCCAGTAGAGTCATGATTTAATTTCTGGTTTGTGTGTCACTTCACTTTGCTGTTAAGATCTGAATTTGGAAAAAGATTTGCAGAATAGGTATGCCAAATAATTTAAACACTTACAGTGATTTCAATAGCTTGTGAAGTAAAACTTGGCACTCCTGTAGATTATCTTTTTATCAGAGGGAAGTCTTTTTTTGAGAAATTAATTTAAAACTCACATACAAGAAGTATGGGATTCTTTTCCTTTCATTTCGTTGTAGATTATATTTTCTCCCTTCATCTTTCTGTTCAGAATATGCATTTTAAATTGTAGGATGAAAGTCACATAGTTGTGTTAGGTGGTTTTCTGTATTTTCAAGGATGGTATTGGGGCATGCAAGTAGGATGCTTTTTTATTCTGTCATCTTCTCTGCAATCTCTACTTTGTGCTCTACGTGATGTGCTGGTTGCTTAGCAATCCAAGCTACAGACTGCAGCAGGCTGTTGCAATAGTGCTGGTATTTTTCTTCAGTTTTGCAACCATTTTTTTGCTTCATTTTTCTTCGGCAGAGGCCACTTTATTGTCAATGTTCAAGCATGCATTTCGAGGAATGCAGAATTAAGGTTTGAAAATCAACCATAAACTGTACATGTTGATTGTTTCTTACCCTGTAATGTACCTTGACACTACCCTTTTCTGGAAAGAAATAATTGGTTTTGTTTCAAGGCCTCTCTGTATTTGTAGGATATTTACATTTTAAAGCTTAATATAGGGAAGCTACCTGGAAAATCAGTGTTTATTGGAGCATGTATTTGCTACATCTGGTCCTGTTCCCTTCTGCACATGGCATATATTGGAGATTTTTTCCACTGAGTGTGTACCTCTGCTTTTTTCAGGAGCCTGTTGTTGTCTTCCTTACTCTGCCATCTCTGAAGTGTATTGAGCAATGCTGGCAGTACAAGTGTGGCCTCAGCTTGAGTGTGTCTGTCACTGTGTGACCCAAGCAACGACACAGGCTCCTCCATAGCTGAGTACATTTTGCGCAGATGATCCTGAGGCTGCAGATGTTCTTCTTCCCTCAGTAATGAGAGTAGTGTTTTTAGAGGGGTTGTGTCTCCTTGCATTTCAGAGGAGCTGTAGCTGGGTGCTGGTATGTGTGGTCTTTCAGTGGGAGGAAGTGAGTCTTGGTGCTTTCCTGCTGGATGGACCTAGAATAATTTTGTACTAAAAAAAAAAGGGGGGGTTTCCAAGCAGTTGTCAGTCCTGAAGCAACAAAGACTTAATGCTCTGCAGATAATGAACCAGCCTCTCTTTTTGTACACTTCATTTTCCCACTTATGATTGAGGACTACTGGTGGGATACTACACCTGTTCCATTTTCTTTTGAGTAAACAGAGAATTTAAGGCTTCAAAATTATCAGTATGATATTTCATGGTAGTAGGGTATATCAAAACAGGATTTAGTATTTGAGGAAATGTCCCTTTGATTTCCACAGCTCATCTGAAAGTAGCAGGACTTTCTCTTCTCATTTAATAGAAAATTAAATCTTCTGCCCTTAAATTTATTACTTCTTGCAAACTCCACAAATAATCAAAACAGATGTGCAGATTTAAGTATTTTTTTCTAACAATCACGTGTTTTAAGAGCTGAAATAGCATAAAATAACTTTACTAACTTGTTCCATCTTTTAAGGAGCTTTCAGTGTTCATGTCTGTAAAACATCTATCTGATTCTACAGGTTTTTTTCTAGTTCTTGAGAGTTAGAAGCAGGGCTCTAGCATTTTAGAGACAAGCTATTATGTTCCTTAAATTGTGGAATACCAGTTTTGTCAAGAACATTTTCAGGTCTTTCTAGAGACTTTCTGTGGTATCTATTCAACCTGGCTAAAAAATACACGGTACATTTAGTACTTTTTGTCCAAAGTAGGTACTTTCTTGCCTGTAAATATAAGGGAACACATTTGATCTGCACTGAAAATGCTGGCTACTTGTAAGAGTACATGGAAGCAGTGAACCCCATCTTTTAATACTAAAATATTTGCTAAAGACCAATCTATTGCTATTATTTCAACTGTTTCAGTTGCTTTTAGGCTATATGGGGAATGCTAATGTATTTTAAAATGCTTTTTATGAACTCTTTATTGTAAAGTGACTGTGAAATGCTCATGTGAAAGACTGAGGAAATTTTGGTAACAAAAAGCAACATTGCAAGCCTTTTATTAAAGAAAAATCTCTACTGCTGGTTGCTATTTCACCACTTTTCCATGTGGAAATGGGTAGCACTTGCATAGCAGAGTAATAATTTTCCTGTGTTAAGCTGTTTTGCTTTATAGTAACTTGAGCTATGATTGCATTTGATTAAGATAAATATATTTAATAAGATATATTTAGAAAGCCTTGATTGCTGGGTAGTGCCATCTCCATGAAGAAACAGTTTGTAAAGACCTGAGAAGTCAAGGATATTGGGAACAGGATGGGATAATTAAGTTTTATAAAAGCACCTTTACTCTCTCCATTCCCTGTGTGCTTACAACTAGCCTTAGATTTTACCAGCTAGATGTTTGGCAATAACATCAATCTCCATCAGGAGATGGCCAAGTTTTCCAGAGTCTAGTGTACTTTATTTTCATTTTCAACTGTGTACTGTGCCAAGAAAGCACACCAGAGCTGAGTGAGGTGTCAGAATTGTCCAGGGTTCAGAACTCCAGAATCATTCCTGCCAATTTCAAACCCCCGTCACTGCCATTGGTGGTTCAGTGTGATATCCCTGGACTGGCTGCCTCCATCCGCCCCCATCCACCCAGGAGGTGCTGCCTGGGTTTTCTTTCATAAATAAGAAACTCCCAGAACCCTTGTTACTGGGCCAAGAACAAGCCTTTTTTAAACATCCCATAGAATGCTTGTTTCCTAGAATGAAAATTTGTAGGTTGCAGTTAGCATTGGGGAATATGGAAAGGGAAGAATTAATACGGACTTGTATTTTGAATTTTGCCATAACATCTTGCAATGTAGGTTCTGATTCTTTTAGTTACTCTATATAACTTGGAGGTGTCAAACAGTAAATTTTTTATTTCCTTTGATGATGGTATCATGGATTGTAAAAGCAAAACACCTCTCTTGTTGTAAAAATATTTATTGCCACTGAAACATGCTTTTCTACAGTTTTGTGTTTTTAAGTAAATTTCTGTTGAATTAGATACAAGGTTTGCATTTGTGTATTCACTTGACCATACATCACAAGGCTGGAAAACTAACAGCTAGTTTTTGAATCTTGATTACATGCTGAGAGGTCTAGGTCTATCTTAAATTGCATAACTAAGAAGTTTGAATTGCACAGATAATTTTTAGCATCTGAGTCTGGAATTCTCAACACTTAAAATTTGCTTATAGAGTATATATGTGTAATAATTGGACAGGGCATAATATTCTATCTGTTTTAATATAGAAGTGTTACGAGTGAAACCCAGTGGGATGCACTCTGAGGCTCACCTTGAAGTCAGCAGCCAAGCTGGTGTTGATGAAAGCCTATTTAATATTGTAGAGAAGTAGTGTTTTCTTGGCCCTATTCAAAACATCTTCAGAATGGTTGCTTGGATTTTTTTTCTTCCTGGAAATAAACATTTTGCTAACAATTATTAGGTGATAAAGGGGAAACTGGACTCTCTTCCCTTAGGGGAGAGCAAACACAACTTGGGTAATAATGCACTCAAGTAGTTTTAGGGAAGTGGATGATGCACAGACTATGCTTTTTAACATTTTAAGTGAAATTTTTTGGAAGTTAACATGGCTTTCATGACCGTTCTAAAGGGTTTCAGAATTTGTTTGGTCAGGCGTATTTATTTGGAGCAGAAGTGACTGGAAAACTCTTGATCACAGTGCTGCATGTAGAGGATTTCACCATGATTGTTGTGTTTGGGCTTTGAAATAACAATATTTTGTTGCAATTGCTTGGCTGACTCCATTGGAAATAAATTTGTTGTGTTGCTTTGCTTGGAAAAGCATGCTAAAGCTTATGCTGCTTCCTGTTGGAAAATAGCAGTGAGTTACAAAATTAGCACATTAATGCCAATTATAAATATAATATCATCCCAGTGGGAATTTCTCCTTTTCATTCAAGAGAATGCCTACGTGGTGAGAAGACTTCAGCTACTCTGGGAACACAGACATAATATCTATTCACAAATAGCTGACAAGGCAAGGAAGCAAATTTTGGCTGAAAAATCTCAGAATCAACATTCATTCTTAGGGAGGCAAATGTCATAGAGTTTCTTGCTCTATGGTGTTCTGTCAGTGGAGCAAAAAAGATTAAATATTTTTAGGCTTTGCACTCCTTAGAGGGTCTAACTTTGGCTCTATATTTTTTTTGTTGGCGTAGGTTGCTGGATTGCTTCCTTTCCTCATCTTTTTCCCTTTTTACTCCCTTTCATAAATTGTGCTGTTTGAGATGGTGCTCGTCTCTGTGTGGGAGGTCAGTGTGCAGAGAAAGGGGAAGCCTCTATTCTTCAGAGGCTTTACTGTTGCCTTAGAAAAATTAATTTCCCAGCCAAACAGAGAATGGGCAATGACTGGGCACTGCATTTTGTCTCTCTTGCTTCTGCTTTTCAAAAATACACTTTGAAAAGCCAGCAGATAGTTAATAGCCTTGGCATGGAAACCTGCAAGTGGTGGAAGCTGGCAGAAGTGATTCCCCAGTACTGTGTGTGTGGAACTAGAGGCAGAATATGGTGCCCTGAGCAATGGCAGACTGGCTCTGTGCCACGCTCCATTCTCCACTTTTCTTGGAACTGCTCCTTTGAAGATCTAATTATATGGTGCCAGGAGACTCTGCAGATAGCTCAGCAATAACTCCCACTGTCGCTGCACTGGATTTTGGTTTATTTGGGGTGCAAAACTTGCACACAAACACTAGATTGTATCACAGCTATCCACAAGTTTTGGCCAGTGTCCAGAAGATACAATGTGTTTTAGTGTGGCTGTTTCTAAACTGCTAACTCTGCTTTAGACTTTATCAAGTGAATATTTATTCACTTGATTCCCCTTGCCTCCTATTTTTTAAAAATCTGCTGCTTTGTGAGGTCTGGTGCTTAACCACTTAACACCTTGCTACAGACTACCTAGAGGAAGTGTCTTTCCAGATACCAAAACAAAATTATTTGACCAGTCCGAAATAATTGAATGCAATATGCAGGAGGAGAGGCCAGGAGGAAGGTGAATTTAGAGAATGATTTTTAACTGTACTGTCACTGAAGGTTATCTTTACAATTGATCAAATGACAACATTTACAGATAAATGTTTGTACAGAAGGGTTCAAAGTAGCTGCAAATACAAGATAATGAATGCTGCTAGAATGGTTTGGGATATGATGTGCTTTCCTGCCAGTTTTAAAGTTTTACTCTGTTTACTGTTGACTGTTCCTCTTAACTCTTTTGATTAAGAAATTAATATTCTGCTACTTTATTACATATTTTAGAATTAGTCTCTAGAAATGAAGGTACTACAAAGTGAGGTTTTTTTAGTGGTAACAGTTTTTGCTGCTATTTTCTACTTGCTTTGTTAGAGTAAGAGGTGATAGCTGTAGTAATGAACAGTGGAGGTGAGAGAATTTTCTTGATCTGATGCTTTAAAGAGGGAAAGGAAAAGGAAAGTGTGGGAATGAAGTGGGAGTAATATGGGTTAAAAGTATCTGAGGGAAAGCTGGGATGATGAACTTGGGTGTAAGAGTGAGAAGTGGCTTGGTGGAAGTTTAAGTTGTGTACTCAGAAGGGAAAAGGACAAGATGAGAAGGAACACTGTGTAGTACACGTTTGATAGTGTGAGACAGAAAGTCTAGACAAGAAAGTATGTTGTAGGCCTAAAATTAACCAGAGTTAAAAGAGAAGAATATTTCTGTGACAGTGATTTCAAGTTCTCAGAAGCAGATAGAGGAAGAAACTCCAGTTTTGGCAATTGGGTGTGGCTGAGGGCCGAAGTTCAGAAGGGTGGGAAAGAATCTTCCCTCCTTCTCCCCTTAGTGTAACAAGCAGTGACTTTTTTGTATTTTGCCAGCTGGTTTTTCTTATGAAATTTCTCATAATTGGGGAAGGAGTACAACTTACTACTTTGAGTTATTTTTTTAATTTAAAGTAAATTCTGTAATTTTGAAATGTAATGGGTTTAGCAGAGTTATGTTTGGTAATGCAGCTAGCTTTTGGATTGCTTTGAGATCCCTCTGCCCTGCACAAGAGGAGAAAAAAGGTTTGGTGTATTTAAGATAGCAGTTTAGTCAATACAGCTGAGGGGAGAAGGTTCAGCTGTTCTGCATTGGGGAGGGACAAAGATAGCACATGATCAAATAGTTGCAAACTGGCTCCGAGTTAACCTAGGTGGACACAAAATATGGTGGTTTTGTTTCTTTGGTTTGGTTTGGTTTTTTGAGATGGATTGCAGGAGGGCAGAAATGGCAAGAAACTGAGCTGCTTCTGTGAGCTGGTGTGTGTTGGACTTGCTTGTAGTAGCAAGGTCTGCAGGTTCAGGATGTCCTTTTTGGTGCTGCTCCAATTGACTTCTTTTTCTTTTTCCCTTAAAACCATTTCATTGGTTGGTTTGTATTACATGACATGTATTTGAACTGAGAATGAGAAGGATTCTTAAAACTTACTGGTGATGTAGATAGCTGTATGTGTTTCTTGAATGCTGCTATTAAATTCTTAGTGTAATGCTTTTTGTTCATGGGATAAGACACCCAGTGTTAGTGGTAATGTTTTAGTAAGTGTAACTCTCCTCTCTTCAGCATAAATACACTGCCAAGAAAACTATCTTCTGTGGTGCAGGAACTGAATATATAATTTTAAAACCATAGCATGAAAATGGGTAATTTAAAAAATCTTGCATTAAATTTTTTAATGTATGCATTGAGAAGTGTGTCTAGATGAACACATGCTGTATATATGCAATAATGTATGTACTTTCCTTTCTTAAATTTCCCCAGGTATATGTGGAATTTGATGACCTTGAATGGGAAAAGCGAGAATGGGTTAAAGTTTATGAAGATTTTGCAACCTTCTTGGTGGAGTACCAGCTGGTCTGGGCGAAAAGAAAGGACCCAAGCCAGACTCAGGGATCAAAGATCAAACAAATTCAATGGCCTGCATTGGTAAGATACTTTAACAATTGCATTTACTAAAGCATTTAATTCTCTTTAATTCTGTCCTTAAGAAACAAGTTACTCTTGTGATGGTGGGAAGTGGTGAGCATGGAGGGGGAGAACGGTAAGAAAAGGATAAGAAAAAGCTAGTAAACCATGTTTGTGTTGGAGGGGTGGAGTGATGTGATAATAGCCACTCATATTCCTTTTTGAATCAAACTAAAGTACTGCAAAAGTGGTCTCGGAGTGACATAATAGGATTCATGTCATTTAACATAGTCAAAGCATCTTACAAATATCAATTTACCAGTAACACATCTTACTGCTCTGGGGAGGATTGAAATAAGGTGAAAAATAAACCCTTAAGCTTCTGATACCCTCAGCTTCCACAAGGAAGGTATCTGAAATTCAGGTCAGAGTTCAGAAAGATGAGAAAAGATTAATCAAGTAAGTGGTAATTGTTTGCCTGGTTTATGAGGTGATACTTGTGACTCTATTCTTTCTGGATTGGTGCCCAAGCATTTAAAGCTGTTGAGATAACTGCTAGGAGACTATGTGCATTTGTGACTGCCTTTAGATATATCTGATGAGATAATCTAAAAAGCAATAAACATGTATGTCTTTTTTCTCCAAAGAAACTAGTAGTGCTATCCAAGTCTTCAGAAGAGCCAAGTAGATGTGAGGTTTTGGGAGCCTACTAGATTGGATGGTTTTGCTTTGTATACAGTTGGGGAAGATTCCTCACAGACTGGTGGGTGAAAGGGGGCTCCAACAAATTTGTGAAAATGGTGAAGGGAAATCTTAGATCTATTTGATAACAAGCTTAATGTCTGTAATTTTACTCTTGGTTTTTTTTTAGATATTTACAGTCATAATGAATTTAGGCGATGAGATTTTTTTCCTCTGGCTTTTACTGTATCTGCTTCCTTTCAATATGCTCTTCATATTCCTGTCTCTGAGCACCTGGTGGATTTCTTGGAATGCTGTTTTGGGATAATTTTGTCGAAGCTGGGTTAAGGACAGTCATGCTGAAGGTCATGAAGCAGTCTGGTCAAAAAAGTCATAGATGATTTTGGATTGACTTATTCCTCTTCAGTTAATATTCCTACTTGACTCAGCTTGTATGTTTGTGCTAATATACTTGAGTAAAGCAAGCTAACTTTCTGGAAGTACAGGCTGAGTCATATGTTTGCTTGTACAGGCAAGTTAGTATATCCTTGAGCAAAAATTTTTAGTTTTAGGGAGCCATGTTATTTGCTCTTTGAAGCCACCCATCTCTCCTTGATTGAGATAGATACTAAGCTAAGTTTTTAACAGATTTCAAAATACCTAAGTACTCTGCTGTTTTACATGCTTTTAATCTCATCCTCTAGGATAGAGATCCTTCTTGGATTTAGAGGGGGTGTGTTTCTATAAAGTCTTCTAGTCTGGCTGCTGCTCCTGTCCACAAGTTAAAAGTAACTATTTGCTAATATGTGCAAGTGTTTTGGTTGAACCTTTCTCCTAGCAGACACTTTTTCAAACTTGTGCTGGTCCAGCAAAAGGCAAAAACTTTTTTTCCTCCACCTCTATCTTACAAATTCCTTTCTTTTTTTAATGTTTACATTCTTGAGGCAGCTGATAGGCATGAGAGAGATTTTCAAGAGATCTGCCTCCTGCTTTTACAGTTAAAAAATTGAAATCTTACCGTCTGAAGTGAGGCTCAAATATCTTGTCAGGTCACAGTTTTCAGATGTTAAGGATGACAAGTTCTCAGCATTTGTACTTGGCCTGCCTAGAGATGTTCTAGCAATTGTTTCCTGAGTCAAACACTCTAGTCATGCATTCCAGAAAAAACTATTTGAGGGAAAGTGCAGATACAGGATATTAGCTGTAGTTAGAGCAGATAGCAGAACCTTGGGAGGTCTCTATGGGAGCAATGTATCAATAGCAACTCTGAGCACACCATGGCATGGGGAACAGTGAGGGTGCTCAAACTGTTCAAAACAGAGGCATGGAGCTTCTGGGTTTTGTCACTAGACTGTCAAAACACTGCAGTGGATTAGAGTGGATGAGCTCTGTGAAGGTTTGTGTGATGTGTTTTGGTTGTGGGATTATTTTTTGTTTTTTGTTTATTTTCCAAAACAAGACTTACTAAAAATAAGAAAACATGAAAAAGGTGGTAAAAAAATGGATTTGCCAAACAGCAGTAGGAATATTTGGACTTTTATGTGAAAGCCTAAGTGTGGATGTGGTAATATGCACATTTTGAAAAAGCTGAGTCTTGATGTAGCCTTTAAAGGAAAAGTTTCAAGCATTCCCATGCGTGTGAACAATATTGAAAAAAAATCACACCAAAATAAGAGGTACAGCTTTATTTTAGATGCTAACGTAAATGCAGCAAAACAATATTTTAAAAAATTTTATGTAGTATTTCTCTAGGATCTTAGCCTTCAGTGGAGTGAATGAAAACTGCTTGTTTATTTAGATGGCTCTTATCACCTTCTCTTCTCCTTTGATAACGTACCCTGTATTTACTGTGTGGTATTCAAGCCTGATCAGAAGACAAGGTCTGCAATTGCTGCGGGGCTTTCTGTGGTTAGTTACAGTCCAGTGTCTGAGTACTTCAGTTACTGACTGCTTTCATCACTCAGTTGTGTGATACGATGTAATCTCCACTTTATAGATGAAATTTCTAGAATGCAAGTTGTTCACAAATGTTACTATTTTTAGAATGCTTGAGTGCCTGAGGTGTAGCTATTCTGAAAGCCCAGCATCCATTGACCTTGTGTAACTATGCTTTAAGATTTTAGGCTCTATAGTCGGGCTGAGAAAGGGAGGAGATGGGAAGTACTGTCTCTTTCTCCTTGTTTAGAAACTCAGTAACAGGAGAGGGGTAGACTATCACCTGAATTCAGTTTCTCTCATGATGAGATTGTATTTTTTAAGTCAAGTTCCTGCCTCAGGTGAAGAGTTGGCTGTAAGTGAAGCTGGAGCCCTATTGCCAGTAACAAGCTTCATTGTGACGACTTCATTGTGATGACTTTGACTGGATACCTCTGCCACTGTGCAAGGCTGAGAAGGAGGGAGGATCTGTAGTGCCTCAGGTTGTGCACGCTGTAATCAAATGCTTTTACTTCTTGTGAGATGATTTCCTGGGAGCACTGGAGGACTTGGCTGCCTGGCTGGTAAAATTGGAAATCACCCTGCATGTGAGGTGTTTGCAATCAATAGAATAAAAAAACTGCCAAGAAGCCTAAAAAAATGGCAATAGTGATAAGAAATGTCAGTGTATGTGTAGCCTGGATATTGGGGAAGAGGATGTTAGGTAAACAGTGCTTGTTGTTAACCTTAAAGTAATAGAGATGCTTTACTGATGTCAATGCAGGAGAAAACTTCTTGGCCAAAGTGTTAGCATAGGAAAAAATGAAAGTACAGGTTCTGAAAAAAAGTGTAGCTAAGTGGAAATGAGTAGTGTGCTTTCTCACATTAAAGGATTTTAAAAAGTAGCCAAGATAAGGTGTTGAAATTGAAGGCATCAGTTTGGGTTGTTAAATAAGGGGAGTGCATGTCACAAAGATACAAAAAGACAGGAGTGATAGGCTCAAAGTGATGGGTTAGGGGAATCACCAGTACTTCAAAAATTAGGCAGAATTGGGTTTTGAATTTCTCAGAAATAACTTTGCAGCAATTGACATGATGAATAAAATTTTTTGACCTATAGATGAGGAATTGTTGTATTTTAGGGAGAGTACATTTATTTATGTATGTAGAAATAGTTTAGGTACTATGATGTTAGAGATCAGTGATAAAATCATGTATATGATACAATTCAGTCTGAAGTTTTAGGAATATGGTGGTATCCCCTCAGCAGCCAGGAGGAAAGATGGAAGTATGTGTGTGGGCAGGGTGACAAATTGAAGCCAAGGTTTTAATGTGGACTGAACAGAATGCTTCTGTGAGCTGTCAGTTTGAATTTAATTACTGCCTAATTGCACATTAAAATATCTAGAAATAAAGTGTAGAGGGAGAAAATGAGATGACAAAGGATAGAAGCAGCTAGAGGCAATTCAGAGAATAATAGAATAATGTGCAGGAAAAGTTTTAAGGTGATAGGCTTACTATTAGGGGACACTATGGTAGAAACATAGATAGCAGTTCACATTTTTTCACAGCTTCAACTGTATATGTTTTAGGCACAGGAAGGTGTGGGTTGAGTGTCTTTTTCTTAATAATTTTGTTTGGGAAGAGGGTTTTGGAAACCTGAATGATGTACTGAACTGAAAGTTTATTATTGGAGGTCTACCAACAGAAATGAGAGAGAGACATTTCAGACAGGCATTTTGAGAAGCATGTTTCCATCATCTTGGAAAGAAGATAAGGAAAGAAGAGTAATGGAAAATGCAGTTATGATTAAATGAGTGTAAGGTTGATAGGTTATGGCAAGTCTGTACTTGCAGGTAAAGGATCTAGGAGAACACTAGAGGTTGGAAAGAAAAGGATTGGAATTGGATGTAGAGAAAAGTTAATGCATTGAATGAGAACACACATGAGAAACTTTGGCAACAAGAAAGGAAGGGGATGTTGTATAAAAGGAAAGGTATCTTATTTTGGCCTTTTCTTTTTGGAAGAAACTGGTGGTCTTGCACAGGGTAGATGTGAAAGGAGGAAACAATTTGGCTCAGTATACTGTGATGAAAAACAGAACTGGGGAATGGTAAATTTAGCTGGCAGGGCAGAGCTGGGTGCCTGGGATGATGATGAGTCAGGGTGTTTCATGTGTTCATCTGAGTATGCCTTGTTTTGTGACATATGTGTTGCCCTTTTTTATACTTGTACACCAACCAGTGCTGCTTGTGAATTCAGTATGAATCCATATATAATAAATCAGAAGAAACCATAGTAGTTTGTTGCTCTGAATATGAAGACAATGCTTCATTAGCTTTACAGTACTCCCTTGTCAAACCAACAGATTTGCCCTTTGGTCTCAACTAATACAAAGGTCTGCAGTAACTATCACTCCCAGTTTTGGGGCTGGTATACAGCAAGAACTGGTTCTCCTGCAGTTCTGTGTTTCTGAGGAATATATAGATAAAAGATAAAATACATTTTCATGAGGAGTTCCTGAATATGCATATCTCCTAAGGTAGGGAGGCTGGAAGAACAACTCAACCTCCCCCTTGCCCGAGTAAAAAAAGGAGCATGCCTGTTTGCCTATCTCTCTTTCTTGCAAGAAGTGAAATAATTGCTAAACCAGTGGGTTAAGAACAGTCTTTCCTGGGATTCTGCACAGGGCTCTGCAAGAATATGGAGCTTTAGCCAGACTTACAGCAAAAACGGGGACAAAGAGTGAATCTTCATTGGCAATGACAAACCCTTTTCCATTGTGAGAATCTGGAGCTGATTTGTGATGGCCAGTGGCACATGTGGGACTGTGGGCCTTCAGTCTGACTGTCATGCCAATGAGGAGGTCGCTGAGCCGAAGAGCAAGATGAGGTTTGTTTTGGGTGGTAGTCGATGTGTTCGTTCTGGTTAGATGTGAGTGAGCCCAACATGTTCATGTGCTGACTGCATATTAGGGTACTTGGTGGTAAAGTATGTGAGGAGAAGCATTCCTGGATACATGGAAGAGAAGCCTCGTCCTCTGGTCTTATGTAGCCTTTTCCCTCCTCCCTCTCTGCCCCTCTGTTCCAGCTGTCAATTGCAGAATCCCTTTGCTTGACTGCATTCTGCTTCAGCTGGCTTGATTGTATTGGATTATGAAGCAAATATTTTTGAAGTGCCAGTTTATTGGCATTTGTGTCGGGATTAAAGAAGAAAGTGTGCAGTTTGTACAACAAGCTTCTACAGGGCTTCCAGAAGTTTCTGAGACAAATCAAATTCTTTACCTTTGGCACGAAAATGGAAAGCAGAACAGTTCCTAGCTGTGACACACTACCACTTTTTCACTCTCTTAAGGATTTGTTTTCTTCTTTGTCTTAATGATCTAATTTTAGCATTTCTGAGTAAGTTTCTCTATTATATGTTGATCCCATGGTTCAGATTGATCCCAGTCAAAATCAGGAGCTTCTATAGATATTGCTGATGTTCCCCCTGCATATTCAGTTACTTCGTTGCAGCCTGTTCTCTCTCTGCACAATGAAAAATAGAGGTACACACTGCCAGATACTATGATTAAATCCTCAGTGGACACTCAAAATACTCCAGCAGTAAAAAGAAATTAATTCACAAAGGATTACTGTGTCTATGGAAAGTAAGGCAGAGAGAAGACTCGGTCTTCTGAGTCCTAAAAATAAGTCAAAACTTTGAGACTATTTCAGATTTGAGGAGAGGAAGTGCTGTAGCTTCCAGGGAAAACAATCAAAAACTAATAGTGGTTTTTTTGGGTACTCCATTCTCTGCATCAAAATTCTAGTGCTTGTATCCCTTGGTAATATGGGGTAAAGATAAGATATATGCAATAGAGGAGAAAATGCTTGGAAGCTGTCAGCTTCTTGGAAAACTTTAGAGCTTGGGGAAGAGAAAATTTAAGTAACTGACTCAGCAGAGCATAAATGACCCGATTTTTGCTGCATTGTGAAAGACAGTAACATGCAGAAACAGCACTTGGAGATGGTTCAAAGATTACTTTGTTGGAGAGTACATTACTGTAATATTCCCACAGAACATAAACGTCTCAAGCAGTGCCACATCCCGCCTGTGTACTTTGGCACCTGCTTCTTTTGAACTACAGCTTACTGGGAGTCACTGCTCTCCGTGCAGCCTTCTAGGGAGAGGCCGTTACCTTCCCAGGACATGCCCCACATGAGGAGCAATAAAGTGCAATCTAGCTCCCCAGATGCTTTGTTACGAAATATGGGTGTTACCCTGTGGCTTCCCACTCTGGAAATGAGTGATGGGGTGGAAAGCCTCACTGCAGTGCTGTTTTCTGTGTGGCCCTGGTACTTTTCTGTGCACTTCACACTGCTGCATTGGTTGCTCCAAAGTTTGTTCTCAAGATGTTGGTTAATGGCAGGCTTCATATTTACTTTCTTGTTAAATTTGCACTTGTGGGATTCTTTTTTTTGTGTGAAAGGATTTAGTTTTGTAAAAGTATGGTTATATATATAAAATAAATGAAATATTTTTTGTAGTTAAGTGCTGTGCTAAGAATAGTTCTTTATGTTAATTTCATTAATAGAAGTTACAGAATTCCAAACAAAATGGAGTATTTTCAGTAACCACAACTCGTGTAGATGATATTGGCCTGGGAGTTGCCATTTTGGCAGCTCATCTGGAGAAATCTGCTTTAGTATGTCACAGCATCCTGGATGTCTTTGTACCTCAGGTTCTTTCCTGCTAGTAAAGCACTTCTTGTTCTCCGAGGGCTGTGCCAATTAGGAAACCTTAGATACTGTTTAGTGTCCTCCAGCTGTAACTCAGCAATACTCCCAGTTGAGTGTGCCTGTGTCTCTTGCACCTGTTCCAAAGTCAGATAGCAGTGAAATGCTGGTGGTGATTTACATGTCTTTCTGTAAGAGACAGATATAAAGCAGCTTGAGGTTCCATATTCAAGCTCAGCACTTGAAGCAGAGCAGTGGAAGCCACAGCTGCAGGGAGCTCAGTGCAGGGTGGCTGCTTGCATATTGATATTTATAACTGTTGCTGAAACCTAGACTGGTTTGGGATATGGTTATACTCCTGCTCATAGCCCAGTCAGCTAGATTGGAGTTAGTGTTGGTGTATCTCTGCATTCACACTTTGGCTTCAGTGTTGACCTGCAAAGCTTTTTTGTGTAGAAGAGCCACAAGGTATGCTGGGTTCTCTGCAATTCACCGGAGAGTCCTAAGTATTTGATTTCTTTTTTTTTTTTTAAACAGCATTTATGAGAACAGAACTTTCACTTGTGCTGAATAAAACAAATGGATTTGTAGCTGTCTATATCAGCTGTACTTTTTCAGTGAATTAGAAAGATCAGCTCTACGCTGGAGATACCACAGTGAGCAGGATATAGGCTGGTGGATGCAGGTAGTTATTTCAGCACAGTGTTGTGGAAATTCAGCTTCCAGAGCTTGAGCTTTGGAAGATGACTGTGTATCTCCATCAGACTCATCACTCTGTCTTACATGTTGCTGTTTATATAAATCATGACTTGTAATATAAATCTATACATTTTATATATATATGTGTGGGTGAGTGTATGCTTATAGATTGTGTGTATGGAGATATACACACAAACAGAATATTTTTCTCTCTCAAATGTTAAAAACATTTTTAAAAGCCTATCTTCTGAACTGTACCTGTTGAGAGTCTGTACAGTGAGAGAGAGATGTCAGCATGGTACTTGTCCTCCATCCTAACAGTGGCTGTGCAGATGAAGGAAGGCTGTGCCAGACCACCTCCATCCCCAGATACTGCTCAGTGTTTCTCTTGTGATGGTGGGAGGAGCAGCTGGGCTTTACACCTGTCAAATCCATTTAGCAGCTAATTTTGAAAGCCACCCACTCTTCAAATCTCCACTGCTGTTTCTGTGCATTAATAACTTGTCAGCTGTGCAATACTGAAGCACTGCTCTCATCATGCTTACTTGAGTAAGATAAGTTATGGAAAGCATAATTAGAATTTTATGAGCTTTGTGTTCTTCTTTCCCAGAATTCCAGCAGTTTCTTCTGTGCTTAACAGTGAATACCATGATGTGTTGTATGAAGTCTCAATATCCAACTTAGATATAGCAGTGTGGAAAACCCACCCAAAACGTGAAGGACTCTTTCTGTAAAAGAAACCTACTTCAGTAGGTTACAGGACTGTGTGGATACACAGGGCCTGGTGCATTCCTGTTCCTCCCATTCTCAAACAGCTGAGACATTGAAATTCATGTCTCAATAAAGTAAAAATGTTGCAGTCAGGACCAGACACTGGGTTTTCCTAGTTTAGGGTGAAAGTTCTGTATTTTTCAAATGAAGAAGGGGTTTTTTGGTATTCCTAAGACAGCATATCCTTCAACTCACCCTGAATTTTGGTTATTGACTGACAAACACAGCAACTGTTGCTGCTTAGGTCTCTCACTGATGCTGAAAGGGCCATGCTGCTACCTCTCCTTTTTGGCACTGTGGCTTAAACTCACCTCAGACTCAGTTAGAGCTAGAATCTCTGCCCCCTCCATTACAGAAATTTTTCTTTTAGTTTGCACTAAGCACTTGTGAAATAAGCAGATGTGTATGTGAGAATGAAGTGCTGTTGTTTATTTCTATTATGCATTATCTGTACTTGAATTGTATTGATTGCTTCAGATTTATTATATATCTTTTTAATTTTGTCATTCTTGGGGCTTTGCATTTGAAAAAGATTTTGAAATGAGATATTGGTAGTTAGCTGCCATTAACAGAAATTTCTTTTGCTGGCAGATGTTGCAGGCCTTCAGTTACACTAAAGCAGGCTAAATCAAGTGTTTGGAGAAAAATGTTATAGGTGCTAAAGCATTTTAAATGGGCTGTCTGTGATATATTTATCATGAGCAATCTTTCATACATGGCAGTTTGAGGACAAGAAAAGTCAGATTTCCATAGCAACCTCAAACATTGCTGAAGATGTAATAGCAACAATTTGATGTTTTACTATGGTTGCTTTTTAAATTTATCTTAACTGCTAAGGAGAAAACTGAACATAAGAAAGTTCAGGAACAGACTGTCAGCTTGAGGTATTTAACGTGCACGAGGAGAATAGCTGAGTGGAATCTGTATTTTGTATTTTTAGCATCCTAAACTTCCTGCTAACTTCATTTATTAGCAAAGTGACAATCATGTGCATTTTTTTGAAAAACACACCCTGAAGTAGTAAACGCCCTATGTCCTCTATTCCTGCCTTCACTGTCACAAGAGCAGCCTCCTGAAGTACTTGCCAGTTCTTTCCAGGGGCATTTTTGTATGGGAACACGTTACTTTCTGATGTGTTGCACGGTTTATGTTGGCATGGATGTGATCAGTATTTCTGAAGCCCTCCTTGGATTTGGTGGCTCTGCATTTGCCCTAGCTGGGTAGAAGGAATGGAAGTGTTGGTTGGCTGCAGGTCATACCACTCATGATGACAACTAAGATGTAGTTACTGCCTAATCACAGATGACCTGGAATTGTGAGGGAGTATTGATGGGGAGAGGATAGAGGAGAAGGCTGCTGAAGGCACAGGTGGGTTTCTTCTGCTGAGCAATTTTCCTGTCCTCACTTAATGCAGGTTTTATTTATATGCTATGGGTTCAAAATCCATTTGCTGTGCACATGCAGAGGCCAGGGCTGGGGGCATATTGTTTTACCACTTCCTTTCTCGTGCCCTTGGATTAACATCCTTCCAGCTGCTGGCCAAATCAGGAAGTTGAGTCAAGGGCTAGAAGTGGCAAAGACATGTCCAATGACTTCTTGAAAGAAAAAGCTACAACTTAAACTGAAGATGCTTGTGTTTCTCTTTGCAAAGCCTGTCCTGTTAAGATTATGTCAGTCCTAAACAAATAATGGAACAACACTGAAGCCATTTAATTTTTTGAAATTCATCAGGTATCAGCAAACCACTTTGTATTCTCTGTGGGTTTAGAACACTTCTGCTTTTCTGGCATCTGCTGCATGATATGCTCACGTAAATGGGGGAAAGACTTTGGTTTGGGATTATTTTTTTTTTCCCCCCTAATTTATCTGCACTTCCTTGCAGTAAAGCCTGAGGTTACTTCAGCAATAGTTACTGTTAATTCTTTGAGGTATTGTATCTTATTTAATGTGCATTACATCTTTAAAGCATTGTTACATACAGTATCTTTAATACCAGAAAGTGAATCAATGTTAAGAACTATAAATTTAGGGCTGTATAAAATCTTGGGTAACCGAAACAATTTCAGAAGAGTATTTGTTAGGCTGATTTTTGTAAGCAATCAAAATAGACTCCTATTGATTAGGGAGTTGATCTTTGTTTGAAAGTAAAATCCTTTTGCAGTAATTAATACTTTACTAGAGAAATATGGCAGACCTCATCTAACCTTGAGTAAGTCTGACTTCTTGTTTACAGATAGGTGAATTATTAACACAATTAGTGATACACTGTTTATTTTTTGTCTACCACCTCTCAGAGGGTCCACCAGTCATGGGTAAAAAGAAAAGTATTGTATTCAGCTTTTCTGTCCTTTATTAAATGCTATTGTGTTCCATTTTGACTGTTTTATGGAAAAGTCTTGGTCTATTAGTTAGCCAATTTTTTAAATAGATCTATATAAGAAAAATAATTATACTTACATATAATGCATCATTCTGGAAAAATCCTGACTATTTTAATTTGAAATTTCCCATCAATTTCGAGTCTAGGACATGGGATAAGTACCTAATTTTTTTTAATAAATGATTCAAAATTATATTTCTGTGCTTGGCTCTAGTTTCAGATGACTTTAAAAAATTCTTACGTATTTAATTTGAGGGGTTTTACTGAGATTTTAAATGCATATGCTGAATTGCTGCAAACTGTATTAGTACCATCACAATAGGAATAAACTACTGATTAGTCAGGCTGATTGTGAGTGGACAGATGTTGTTGGCATCACTGAAATATTTAGCTGCATCCTGAAATGAGCTGAATAGTACTACTTATCATTGGCTGATATATTTAGTTATTTTTGAAGTATAATAATAAAACTCTATATTAATATAAATACAGCCAAAATTTTTTTATGTGTTCTACAGAATTGTTTGCATTTGAGTATAACCAGCTTTTTAGGGAACTATGTTCCTATGTGTTTTGGTGTATTTGCTGGAATAGGATGATCTTTGTAGGTCCCTTCCAACTCAGCATATTCTGTGATCCTATGATTCAGTGTTCTGTAAGGCTCAGTACAAGCTAAAGCCTGTTGGTTTTGGTTCTAGAATTTCTATTTGTCCACATATGCTCGTGCTTGTAGTAGTACTTTTAGTATTTTAA
This sequence comes from Irena cyanogastra, assembly GCA_013397155.1. NCBI lineage: Eukaryota > Metazoa > Chordata > Aves > Passeriformes > Irenidae > Irena > Irena cyanogastra. The sequence continues at coordinate 3,525,676 of VWZV01006847.1, read as the reverse complement.
ATTACAGTACTTTTAGTACTGTAATTTAGAATAGTAAAAGTACATTTGTCCAAATTATTCATTAAACGTTAGTTTAATGAATAAATAAATTATTCATTTGTACGTTAGTCCAAATTATTCATTAAACTTTTTTATAGCTTCTAAATTTAAAATCAACTCTTTTTTTCACATCATGATTACATAAAATGCTACAGAAATGTCAGGGTATATCTTTGTAGCTTACAGGAAGGAGAGTTTGAAGATGCACCATAAGACACTTCCTTTCAGGAGTCTCGGTAGTAGTGAACTGTACGTGACTGCAGAGTACATGAAGAAGCATCAACACCTCTGTAAACTGCTTGTATGATGTTGCTGGGATCAGATGCTTTGCTGAAGTTTGAGGCAAGATGCTAATCCTTTTAGTCCTGAAGAATGGGCATCACCACCCCCCATCCCCCCTTTTGAACTATCTCCTTTTGTTAGATTACTTAGGACAGACCTAATCGATTCTGTTTTACTTCTCGGGTAAGACACATTTACAAGGTAGTTTGAGAGGTGGTAATGAATTGATTGTTTATTGGCAAGTAGAGTGATAGGCATTTGTGTGCAGTCATCTAAGATTCCTGGCCCAGTTTATGCAGGAGCAGTACTTGGGGCAGTTGCGGACAATTGTGGAGGAACTACATTAAGTCAGATATGTCTTTTAGAGCTCTGTCATCTTGAAAATAACATAAAACTAAAATAGAATCACTGTGTGGATTTATTTATTTTTTTTTTCTACTGTCTAGTAAGATGCTGTCCTGTGGACAAAAGCAGTTACGGGTTTGAAATTGCATCAGAACTTTTGTTGAGCTTCTTGTCAAACTGATGTCAGGCTGTCACCTAGACAGGCAGAATTGTATGAACCTACACCAAGTGCCATCAGGTTTCCTGGTGAAGGTAGCTGCAGGCAGAGCAGTATCTGATCAGTCAGGACTCTGGTGCACTTGCAGCAGAGGAATGTGTGGGGCTGGATTTGCAGGTGGAGGGATCATGGATAGTTTGTATAAGCCTGACTAATACCTGCAATGTACAGAGAACTTGCTGTGACTCTGCTGTTTTTCCTCCACCCCCAAAATGTGGTCAGGGAGAAAAGCAGCTCTGATGTGTGTCTGAATATGCAGCAGTTTGTGTTTGCTTTAAACTAGGATAATCTCAGATGAGCTTTTGTTAGGGAAGAATTTATACAGTTTTCATATGGCCTTTTATTAATAGTTTTGATTTTTCTGTCCTTTATATATATGAAACTTATATCTTGGAAATTAATCAACCTATCTAAGTGCTGTGTATACATACTACTAGGAAGTTATGCTTCAGGGGGGCTTGATTGCATTCTTAATTGATCATAGGGTTTTTCCATGCCAAGCTATTTTCCTGTATTACTATCAAAATACCCAGTGAACTGTCATTAATGACATTTTTGCACACAGCTCTGAAATTACAGCCACTGCTGTAGAATGCAATTTTCAACATCTTTGGCTGCTGCAATTGCACAATCTTTTAGTGACAGATGTACTTGGAGTTCCTTCAATACAAATGACATTATTGGCACACGTAGGATTGTATGCTAGATTATTTATTAGAATAACCAGTGCACTTTTTATTGTGCCTTTCAAACCCTCCTCTCAATATCTAATTTAAGCTTCCTCTCACAGTGGCAAAATGACCGGTGTCATATCCTTAAATGCTACAAATGTACATACAATGTACAAATGAAAACAGGAAGGGCAACCATTCCACACATCCAGGCAGGGAAAGTTGGTGCTGTGGGATGTCATTTGACTGCTCCTGTATTTGCCTGCTTTTGGGGATAGTGTGTATGACATCTCACCTGCCCAGAACACTGGAAAGCTGTAAGCTGTTTTGTGTCCATACCACGTTTTCCTGTTAGTGTTATTTTAATCAAATTTTGGGTAGTAGGAAAGACAGACTGGCTTTTTCCCTGGTTTTATGGGATTCTAACCAATCTCTTTTATATGTTGATGGTATTGTAATGTATGTTTTGGTATATGTGTTTACAGTGCGACACAGACGGGTTTGTTTTTGTAATCTATGTAATTTAACTATGTAAAGAAAATACAGGTCTGTTACTCGGCTGTGGATGTTTCTGGCACAGTGACAATATGAAAGGTAGTTATTTTCTATCAGAGAACTGGCTCTCTTTAACATATATGTACCTTTTTTCACTGGTGTTAAGCAGGGTCTTAGCATCTCCATTGTGAGTTTAAAACTCTAGCTGTAGTTTGCTTTCTTGGTACAGTTTCAGTATAGATTTTTCAACTAATGTAATCCAGATTTTTGTTGGTTGCCTTTAGAGTTTGTCTTTGAAATGAACTAAAAGATGTTTGTCTTCATAAATGAGAGATGAAGATGGCAGATAACAGGAAAGTCATTGCAAAATTTATAAAACACAATAAATCACGAATACTGTTGTTGTGTTGGCCAGCAATAACATTTTCACTATAAAAAGTAAATGGAGAAAACCCAGTAACTGTTTATATCAAATTTCTTATGGAAAATAAGTCATTAGGCCAAAGTAGATACTTGCTTCTCCCTTGAAATTCTGTTTTCAACTGTGATCCAAAATTGTGGGAAGCCAAAGAATATTGGTAACCATATATGCATGTAAACATAGTAATTTTTATTTATCAGAAATTGAACCTTACTGTCCATTTCCAAGGCAGGCATGAGAAGATGGGTATGAATTAACTGTAATGAGTAAGGCTAGTAAGATTGGAATTTGTTTTTAAAGCAGTGTTGTGTTCAAACAGCCTTCCAATTAGAGTAGTGAAAATAAGAAGTTAAAAGAAAATCCTTATGTAAAGTGATTTTCAGTCGTGTCTATTTTCAACTGTTGTAATTCTTGGCCATTGATTGTATCCTGTTCTTCAAATAATTTGTTGTGCACAGAGTTGTTTGGGTTTTCTTAATGCAGGATTTTGGATGTCCCATGTCAGAGATTGTAGCTTGGATCCACCTTCACTGAATTTCCTGATGCCCTCCCCCATCCTCATTGACTTTGATGAGTTCACCAGACCATATTTCTGTCTCTTCTGCCTTGCAGACAAAACCTGTGCTCTCTTTGTTCTTTACATTTTACTGCTCATTGAACTGTCCTGCACATTAGTCACCCTCTGAGGGAATGAGTTTGCAAGTAGGAGCAGTTGTGGAGTGGGGAAATAATGTAGTTCCTGTCTACCAAGTGATGAAATTCATTAGCCAAAATTTCTTCTTCATACTCTATGTTGAGAAAGGCCAGAGTTCTACCTCATGGACATTGACTCAGTAGTGCTTGGCTTTGAGGTTAACAGGGCAGTTTACAGATCTGATTAATTTTTCCAGATTCATGAAGCAATGATTTGCAGCCTGTTCATAGTTCTAGGCTTAGAAGTCTGGAATTATGATTTTATTATTAAGTCATTCTCTTGAGTAGTTTTGTGAGAAGAGATGAGGTCAGTTGTCATTTCTTAAGATTCAGAGGGACAGAAATAGTAAAGAAGACTTCTTTTCCCCACAGTTTGTCTGATTTTCAATTTTGGTAAGATTTTAGCAGTCATGCAAAAAATTTGGCTATATATTGTTCTATAACCCCTTCATTTGTCTGCTGGAATTGCTGCTCAGCTTAGAAAGGATTCTCTACTTCCTTTGCCTCCAGGATGTGCTGCATGTTTTGAGATAGGAGGTTGTATCTCACTGTTGGAAAGGAGATAGCACCAGTAACAGGATAGCTGTGAAAGCAGGGAAGTTGTCTCCTTGAACTGCTTGTCTTTGGTTCCAAGCTGTGACTGGAGCCTGGTTTAGTTCTCTGCTTCTGTTTGATAACACTGCAAGCAGTGTTAGTTCTTCTAGAGCTGTCTGAGGGGCTTGCATGGGATGAAGGCTGCTAGCAGAGGAAAAAAGGGATTTTGGAATTCATCATCAAAGAACAAAAAAACCCATGAGTGTGAGGGGAACTGGGGAAAAGAATGCTCTCTACTTGTGCTATTTACCACTTCTTCAGGTTGTTCAGACTTTTTCTTCTGTTTCAGCATCAGCTTTTGTCTATATTGAACCTGTTAACACAAAAGACTCAGTCTCCAGCCATTGCTGGTTTGCTCTGTTCCCACAGTAGCCAGAATGAGGTATAAACTCAAACGTAGCTTTTGCAGGTAATAAGATCATCATCTTCCAAATTCAAAGAACTGTTGCAGGAGCTCACTGGTGTCAAAAGGGGGAGTCTTTGTTCTCCCTGTTCTTTTCTCTGAAGGTGGTTCAAATGATGCTGCTCTTTCACTAGAACACATAGAGCCAACTTGCTGAGATAAATAGAATCATACAATATCCGGGGTAGCAGTTGTCTCCATTTTCCCTTTGAAAGGAGAATTAGTGCTGCCGCAGAAGACTTCAGAACAGGATGAAGTCCACTAGGTTTTTCCTTTTGCTTCCTTGTAGTGATGTCTTCATGTTGTCTTTTCTGCCATTTTTGGAGGGAAGAATGGGAGAGAATCCCTTGCCTTGATTGCAGGTGGTGGGTTGAATGGAGGAGTGGATACTGAAAGAAGTACATGTGTTTGTTTGTGCAGAGCCCCAGATTACCAGTGATGTACTTGTACAGCTTTCATCAGAGCTCTGGGAAGAAAAACTGAAAGCAGGAAACCTCCCCCACCACTTCTGTGTAACAGAGACTGGGCTGATGGTTGCAGGCAGAGCAATGTTATCTCACAAATGCATCACAATATAATCCAGGTTTGAGGAATCACTGATCCCTTTTCTGTGATGCCTACAAATTCCTCACTTTAGACATGATCAGCTCCATTCTCCTGTTTATCTTCTGCTTACTTCCTCGTTTTGCCAGCTCTTGTGCAAGGATCTGTTTAACAAGACTGATGACTGTAGGGACGTCATCTCAGCCAGACTGGAGGTGATTCTCCATGTAACAAAGAGAAAGCTTTTCATTCCCAGCCACACAACCTCTCCCGAAGTGGAGAGGTTTTACAGGAGACTAACTAGATTTCTGAGGAAATGTGTATTTAACAGCCTTGGGATGAGTTTCTTCCTGTGTCCATAACAGATAAAGGGCCCTCTGGACCACGCTTTTGAATCCTGTGCCATAGTTTGATTTTCCAGGGCAATGTAGAGAACATGCTCCTTGAGGTCAGGTCCGAGGCTTAGAGTTAAGACCCCTTGTCCTGTGCCATGTCCTGATTACCAGCGCTTTGTCTTAAAAACAGTTCTTAGAACTCTTCTCCTTAAAGATTTCTCACTAGCTGCAAAACTTGGCTTCTAAAAGTGGTCCCTTTGTGGCATCTGGTTCTGCAGTTTGCTAACAATTCAACTTCAGTAACCTTAATTTTGTAAAGCAACTTGAAACTATAATAGTCTAGGGGAAAAAAAAGGAAGCTGACATACAAATGCAGACACAACATGTGTTAATGTGCCATTTGTTCCTTTTCTCTTACTCTCTTTACAATGCCTGGGAGCCATTTGGTATTTGTTCACTGTCCTGGATCCTCGATCCCCTCTTGTCCTCCTCAGCTGTGTTTTCATGGAGCTGGTACCTGCCTCCTGCATAGGGTGCATGTCCCTCTTACAGCTCTGCTTTCCATGTCAGTCAGTCCAAAGACAGTGGAACGAGAGCTTTGCATTTTCTGTGGAGTGTAGGATTATTAGTGAGAATCTCCTTTATGTAGTCTTTGTTTTTCTCAGAGGACAGGATGTTTGATTTGTTCAGTTCCTCTCCACAGCTCCCTTTTGGAGCTTGAATGCCATGTTCCAGTGTTGTCTGTACGTGGTCAGTCACAGCACTTCACAGGACACACAGGATGCAGCTGCCTCCAGGAAATGCTGCTCTGGAGTGATGAAGGGCACATTTGCATGAGACAACTCGTGTTTAGTCACCTGACAAGGGTGCAGTCACCGTGGCTAAACTGCAGGTTTTTCCCATGTCTGCTCATGTGCCTTTGCTCTTTGTCTGGCTGGTGAGGAGAGTGCTGGAGGGCCGTCAGTGCAGGGAGCGGGTTGTGGCTGGTTGAACAACTCTCCTGTCAGTCGATCTCCTTGTCCCTATGCAACTGGAGAGGCTGGCAGAGACTCTCACTTGCTGTGAGTCACAGGTGGCTGTGCTCTTCTCGGGTATTGCCAGGATGGGAGCTGACTCCTCACAAAATCCCATTGGGGCTGGTGGTGCAATCCCCAACATGCTGTGCTGACATGTGACAGGGATGAAATTAATAACATCTCTGACAGGAGCATTCCCAGGAACTTCTAAGAGCTTCAATACTACCACAAAGCCTATCATGCTCCTAGGACACTGAACACGATGTTTGAGCCTCTTGTTCAGCTCAGTTTGAGAGACAAAGGATCGTGATTTGGATGGGAGGGGAATAAGTTACTTGATGAGTATAAGCAACTCTCACAAATACATTATAAAGGTGAAATATTGGCAGTTTGTGTTTTTAGTAGCAAAATCATTGTGAATTGATATTTATTACAGTATGCAGGCTGTCTTAATTTGCCAAGTTGTCATTAATTGTAAAAACAGATAGAGGCAGGAAAAGACTCTGAACTAAATGCCAAAACCACACGATGATTTAACACATCTTGAATTTATGGAGCCCAAGTTGAGGAAAGGGATTAAAAAACTAGAAGGGTAGAGATAAATGTAAACAAGTGGGTATTTCTGTTTATCACGTTATGGAGTGCAAAAGACCTGTATGTCTTGGTCATACAGCTGGCATGATCCTTTAATAATGACTGACTGTGAAAAAAGAATAGATCTAAATTTAAATTCATCGATTGTGGCGTGGATTTCAAGTATCATTGGACGAATTGTTGACGGCATGTAAAACGTACACACAATTACTTGCTGATCTCCATATTAAGAGCTATCTCAAAATTTATTTCCTGACCCAGTTATTTACTGCTTTTCTAGAACCCCCCCTCACTTTACATCACTGAAAACTGCAAGTTAAACTCCTTGCTAGTGAAACCTTTTAAATCTAGGCAAGGAGATCAATTCTTCTGGTTTGAGAGTCTGCATTGTATCATAGGAAGGGACTAATTCATCATATATGAAAATATCAGCAGATGAGAACACTTGATTTAACACAGATTTGTTGTTCCTTGAAGAAAAAAAAATACTGAGTTAGGAAATGCTGCTTTCTCTGGATTACAGTATTTTCTTGAAAAATAGTGCAAGTGATAGGTAAGCCTGTAGCAGCTATTTTGGGGATGATAATGAGCAGTGGAAATTAATGCATTTTTCATTATTTATTTCCAGCACTGTAGGTTAATGGAGTCAATAGTGTCTATTTTATTGTAGAACCACATCCTGTCTGGTTGAAAAGGATGGAATTATTAGCCAAGTCTGTCTCTCTCTGTGACTTTTTTGTCAAGACAGGAACTGCTTCATGCCATGCTGTCTGACAGCATTGCTCAAAAGCTCTTCTGTCACATGTCCTCCTTTCTTCCAAAGGCACTGGCTCCTTTTCTGAGGGTTAGAGATGAATGTTAGATTCTCTCAAATCTGAAGGTGCTTTTTGGATATGGTTTTAATGACTTTTAATGTCAGTGCTTTCACCACAGTCTGCTAATTAACTACCAACAATTATTATTATTCTGTAATACCAGTTGATGCAAAACACTGGCATATATTTACCTTACTTTGGTGTCAGGCATCTCTGATGTTTCTTTTTGTGTGCCTCCATGGTCAAACTGACTGTGTGTTTGTACTAAGGGTGGTAAATTTGTAACATGCTTACTGAGGTTGAAGGGCAGGTTGCTATACACAGAATTATACCAGGTTATTTGCACGTAATATTCAAAGAAGAGCAGACTTAGAATTTACTGTCTGCTAATGTTGATCTGTTCTTTTGATTTTGGCACTGTGCTGTGTATGAATCATATTTAATGGCACAGGGAAGGCACCGTGCTCGGCGAGGCAATGAGGCCGTGTTGCATCTGTTTGAGTCAGCAGCCAGCGCGTTCTGCTGCAGCTCTGCTCGGAACAGTCTGGAGGTTATTTGAGGGGACAGTGAGTCACGGCGGTGCCTTCACTGCAGGGTGACACACGGCCCGAGTGCCAGCCTCTGCGGGAGGGTAAGAAAGCGATTGGAAGTTAAAAAAGGAAGTGTCGTTACTTGAAAACAAAAAGATTTCTGGTTATACAGAGGGGAAAAAAAAGCCCTATAATCTAAGTAAGTTGTATTTCTGGATGTTGAGGGTCTGCAGGTGGAAAGATTTCCTTAATGTGCTCAAGGTCTAGCCACTCCATTTCTGTAGAACTTGCATTTTCTTTATATAAAAACAAATCTGGATGATAGATCCCTAATAGTGTATCTGAACTTACTGCTTGAGCTGACTAGATGGTTCATTAAACATAAAGCCACAATTTTGTAGAAAGCATAAGTATGAAATTAATTACGAAATTAATTCTGGTTGTGGCCACCTCTGCTGTACAAATCTGTGAAAAACAATGCAAGTATCAGTTCATCCCCATTTCACATAACCATTGTGGGAAAACCTATGAGCAGCTGAACGAGAAGTACTGTAATTTCTCTTGCTGAAATGCTAAGAACGGTGAAAGCAGAAAGAGACCAACTGGGATTGACCATAAAAAGCATACTTCCTTTCAGAACTAAAAATAAAACCTGTGAATCCTGAGTACCAAAGCTTGTCTACCAGATAATTATGACACTCATTTACATAGTCTTTTATCTCCTTCTAGGGACTGGTCTGAACAGTCTTCTCTTAAAAACTCTTCCAGCTTCTGTGGTTGCCTTGCAGCACAGGTTTTCAGGCTCCTTAGCTCAAAAGACATCTGACAAAGTAGGTTGGTTTTAAGTAAGGTCTTGTGGGTTTGTGTTGTGTGGCACCCTGCCAGGGAATTCTGGTGCCTCAGTTACAGGGAGGAACAGAGCTCTGAGCAGAACAACACTTGGTATTAAGTTGTGGAAACTGAAGAAGATCCTCAACTCAGGCTGTCATTTTGTTTTAGAAAGAGAGTGTGTTAGAGTAGGCGAATACATGTAGTTCCAGACAGGGGCCCCCATGCCTGCTGTTCTTCCATTCACTTAATTTGGCTAGTAAGTGAAATATGAAAGTTCAAATTAGCATTGTGAGCTCTGTGGGGTCACTAGGTTCCCACATGATGGAGTTTCTGTAATACCAGTTTACATTTGGAGTTTAGGAGATCACAGACCAGAAAACTTGTACTGTTAGAGCCATTGCTCAGGTTGCAGTCAGCCATTGAAAAACTGGAAGACACTGTCTTCCTATATGTGAATGAATCTGGAGGTGTCAATTGTCTGTGCAAATTTTCAATCCTCTGTTCCTGAACTTCAGAATTTAGTTTTATTTTAGCTGAATAAAATTATAATTAAAGCTGCATACGTAATAAAAGGATGACAGTATCTATGCCTAATATTCTTTCTCAGTCATCTCCAAACCCACCAATTAGTGGATAGATGATCCACCAGTTCTTCTGTCAGTGGTGTAAGATGGTCCTTACCTGAGGCCTGCTGATTCACTGTGCATTTTCCATAATCTTCACACTCTTGAGTATTTTTAAAATTTTACATAATGCAGTTGATGTGTTCTTCTTTCTGCCCATTACCCTGCACACAGTTATGGGAATTGCCCAGAACATGCTTATTGCTAAAAACTGAAAAGTTTACTTAATAGCTAGGCTGGGTAGAAGACAAATGAAAAAGTTCATTTCGCTGGAGTTCCATATGCCATGGTGGACTATGTCAGAGAGCATTATATGAGTTGTAATTTAATAACTGTAGCTGAGATATAGTTGGTTGAAGTATGTCATTTCACATGTCCTAGAATTTAGAGTGCCTCATAGTTGTTCTGCATAAAAGTATGTTAAAATATTCAGAGGATGGATTTTGACTCTACTTTTGTACTCAAAAAAAAGAAAAAAAGCAGCTGAGCAGATAGCATTGTAATACATGATATATTAAATTCTATTCAGGGATGGAATTCTTCTGTTCCATCACTGGTGCTATAAAAATAGAAGTGGTCAGTTATCTTTTTAATATAAGCATCACTTTTTTAATGTTTACTTTAGGTCAAGTGTTATATAAGGCCTATTCCTAGTACTCCTCAAATATAATTTCTGCTCTACTTTCCAATGCCCAAAATAGTTTTCTGGTTAAAAGGCATTAATTATGAAGATGGCTATACCTTGTAGTCATCCTTTATAAAACTTCATATCAATAATGCTGTATTCAGATGGAGTTGAAATCAGGCTAATTGAAATTTTTTATGCCAGTATAATAGAGTTTAAGCACATTTTTAAACTCTGAAAAGAAAAAAATGTGTTTGTTTATACTAAAAGCCAAAGTTGGAGAATCAACTACAGTGTTGTCTTGGTTTGCGACAAATTGGGAGGAAATGTCCCGAAATGAAGGCGTCCTCTAATAGAAGGCAAGTTTCAGCAACCCCTCCCCCACTCAGATTTGTAAAAGAATCTCTGGAGGAAAGTGAAAAAAAACCTGTTTATTTAACAAGCAGGGTGCTCACAGGCATGAGAAAAAATGAATAATGTTAAATAATAAAACCTCTCGCTGCGGAGAGGAGCTTGTAGATTCAGAGTCCTTGCTGTAGGTGTGGCTCAGCTCTTTCCGGGATCTGGAGCTGGCCTCTGGGCTGGCGTGAGGGGCCCCTGGCAGCATCCTGGTGTTTCAGACCACAGAAAAGCTGAACAGTTCCAGAAGAAGAAGAAGCCACAGTCCCAGGAAAAACTTCTTGCCTCAGCTAACTAAAAAACCAGCTAAAAAAAGCAAAGGAAAACTCTCCGTGTCTCTCTGGAGGAAAAAAGCCGAGGGAGCTGGAAAGGACAGCGAGTTATCTGTGTTTTGAACACAGCTGCCGAAAGAATTCCGCTGCTTCCCCCTCATTCCAGCTCCAAGCTACAGACCGTGCACAAAGCCAGCGACGGGGGATACAGGACCGTGCAGTCACCCCAGGACAAGTAGGTATGATTCCCCTTCTGATCCAGAAGGATTCGTTAGGTACTCAATGGGATGAGGTTGCTGTTAACAATGCATTCTTACTGATAGAACCTTATAAATGGCTGTCTTTAAATGTTCAGAAAATATGAAGAAAAGCTTTCTCCTCCTTGGATGAAGTGTATAGGGGTCTTTGGTATGATCTTGAAAATAATATCAATATATCTTTCTTCTGCTCAGTCTGCATTTTTACAAGCTGCTTTGTTGGCAAATATTCTTTTGGATAGCCTTAGGAAATATTTTTGGGAGTGAAGTTCACCCAAGGCAATGATTCAAAATGCTGTTTTAGTGTTTATGCAGGTGAAATTTATCAACCCACAAAGATTTTGTGAAATAAAATAACAGAAATGGAGAAAGTATGACTCTTTCTCTGGTAAGAGGTATGGATTTCTGATGGTCTAAAGGTACTGTGTTCTTGCAATTTCCTTGTTCTAAGGCATCAGGTTTAGTCTACTGTCTTTTTATAATTTCACCTTTTGATAGGCTCCCTAGAAACCTTGTCTTGCTAAAGCTGAGGGCTTTTGATTAATATTTTGTCTGTAAGACTATGAAAATTTTATAGCAAATTTAAATCAAGTTTTTGTACGGCATAAATAATTTTAGTGTTTTTGAGATGTATCAAATACATGCATGAAAAGTGTTTACCTCAGCCATCTTTTTCAATTATTACAGTAATAAAGGAATCAAAACCATTACAATAGCCTTCTTTCTCAAATATGGTTTTTTACCAATGCAGGCTCGTTTTGGGACCCCGGAGTAACCCTGACAACTTAAAATATTTTATTATTTGGCTCATACCCACCTCCCAAGTGAGGCAGACATTTATTTGATACAGGTGTTGACAGTGTCAAGCACTAATGGAAATACACTCTTCTGTTAGATCAGCTGTTAATCTAAAAGAACATTATTTCTCATTTTAAATTTCTATGATCTTGGAATTCCATGAAATGAAGAAATTTCTTTGTCAAACTCTCCACCTTTATGCAAGCCTCTCTGTGAAGCTCGTTGTCCTGGTTTAGGGCAAATTTGGGAGGAAACCTCCAAAAGGGTCCCTTTAGAAAGCAAATTCAAGCAGCCCCTCGCCCCATCAGTTTGAGAGACATAAATCTCCTTCAAGAGAAGAACTGTTTAGTTAACAAACAAAAATATTCACAAACTTGAGAAAGTGAATAATATTAAATAATGGACCCTCTCATTGTTCTGAAGAGATGGCAAATTCAGAGAGAATCCTTTTCATGGGGTGTAGCTCAGCTTGCTCAGTCTCTTATCAGTCCCTCCTGTGCTGGAAAATGCCGTGTCCCCAGCCCCGGTGGGCCACAGGTGTGAACTCACAGTGTTTTTCTGGGTTTTCAATCCAGAGCAGGGCTGGTCAGTTCCAAGAAAAAGAAAAGCCCCAGTCTGGGGAACTTCTCTGCCTCAACCAGCTAAAAACTTACCAAAAGCAAAGGAGAACCTTCTCCTGCTGTCCATACTGCAGACAACACGCACCGAGAGCAAAGGAATTTCGGGGGAGTGAGAATGAAGCTTCTGCACGCACAAACTGTGCGCCATCACTTCCCCCTCCCTTCACTCTTGGCTCTGGTTTTAAAGGTGCAGAACTTATTTCTTGGCTAAACAGATGAATGGAGATACAATTCAGCATCATAAAGTCACCCCAGGACATTCTTTCATTCAGAAATGCATTGGTGGCATTTAAAAACATTTAGGTAATAGAATACGACTAGCCCTCTAAAAGAGGTGTCTCAATTCTCACTTGAAGTTTACCAAGCATTTAAGCATCATTCTAAAGAGCAGGTAGGGGTTACATGTCCTCACTTGACCTTAACTATGTCTTGCCTTTTCCATCCTGTTTTTAGCTCTAGTGATCTGCTGAATAACAGCAAACAGTGGAAAAAGACTAAGTGTAAGGACAAAGCAAAACATAAAATCATGTTCCAGTAGGAACTAACAGTGCATATTTACCTGGTGTAGCAAATGCACGTTATCTTAAGGCTCGTATAGTAGAACTGTAAAGTAAGAAAGGACAAAAGAAAATATTCTTGCCAGGACTCTTAAACAGGCTTGTGTTCCTTGGCTTGGAAGAGGGCTGGTGGTGGGGGCAGCCTTTTGTACATCCATGGATGCTGGTGAGGGAGCACATCAGAAATGGCAGCCTTGAAGTACCAGTGGATGCCCAGTGAAACATGGGAGCAGCAGGTTCACAACAAGCAAAAGGAAGTACTTTATCAACAAAGTGAATGGTAGTTACTGCCATGGTGCCCTTGCTGCTGAATGCTGTGCTCCAGTGGTAGAAAGTGCTCCTGGATCTGGTCAGTGGTTGTGGTGACTCAGGGGGAGGATGATGAAATAGGATGTGGACTCGGGCTCAGGAAGTCAGTCCATGCACCGCTGGTTGCCAGGAGCTGCTGCATCCTTTTGGGTGCCCTTTCCGGTTTCAAGGAGGGGAGGAGTGTTTGTGTGGGAACTGCTGAGAGCAGATAGTGACCTGATGTGACCTAGTATCACTGCTCATAGTCTTGTGAGAGAAGAGATGAGAATAACAGTAGTTAGCAGTTTTGTCTGCTATGATATACCACTTGGACAAGATTTTATCAGTTTCTTTAGGAAATATTTTTTTTCCCTTTTAGGTTTTTGATTTCTTTTTCCTTTTAACATACTTTGATGTGGTCTAGTGAGCTGTGTGTGTCGTCAGAGGGGGAATTATGCTGTTCCCTTTTGATATGCCTTTTCCAAGTCTCTTTCTGCCCTTTTCTGCTCTTGGAAGTTTCTTTTTATGTCCTCTTGTGCCCCTGCATTAAAGTGAACAACTCTCTGCAGTGATTTCATCCTCAATGAAGACAGGACAGATGATGCTAGCAGCACAAATTAGTGAAGCTGTAAAGTAACATTTCTCTGCCTTCCCAGTTTTCCTTCCTTCCCCTTACTAGTGTGAAAAGTCAATTAGCATTGCTTCAGCAGCTGCCTGGGTTGTAAACTCCCACTGCTCTTCCCAACCCCTCCCCCGGACTATCCCAGCTTTAATTCCATAGCATTAGCTGCCACGGATGGCCATGGGTATTTGTCAGCCTAAAGTATTTCATACCTAAGACTTCAAAGCATGGCATGTATGAGAGTGGCTTTCTGATAAATAAAGGTCTCATCCAAATCTTCTGTGACCAGTTAGAAGTACACTTTACCAGGAAAAAATAACAAACCCATACAACAAGACAACATAATCCATAGTTTTCAGTTTGTGATTTTCTTGGTTTTTGCGGGAAATCCATGTAATCCATATGTTTGGATATGGTTTATTTTGGGCTTTGGAAATGTGAGGTAACGTTTCTGGCCTGAATTAGTCTATGCAAAAAAATCCCCATCCAACAAACCCAAACAATAAAGCTGTTACTGAGATTTAGTTTCCAAGTTGTCATTCTCAGCCAGTGCTGAGGGCTACCAGCACATGTTGTGAGAAACAAAGGTAAACCTGGTGTTTCAGCAGCTCCCTGATGGCCTTGAACACACAGAGCCCCATCAGCTCTGGGCACTTCCAAAGAAAGAGTCTTTGGCTGGAATATACAATTATCCATTGCTGCTCTGTGTGCCTTGAACAGAAAAATGGAGCTACTTGAAGATAAGTTCCTGTCATCAGTTAATAGATATGTGCAATCATCTGTTCTGCAATCATCAGAAAAAGCAAAAGGATTAGTGAAAGATCTCAACCATCAGAATTAGCAAAAGAGCTTCCAGGTGAAGGAGGTACCAGCTAACTTCATCACCACAGCAGCTGCAACAAAACCTTCTCAAAAAGAAGGTTTGAAATCTCAGTGCTGAAAGAATTAATATGAGAAAGCAATTTTTACTTTTGCAAAAAAATGCAAGATTAAGGGTAGCACATGGTACTGCCACAATACTTCTGTAAGCTGTTTTTAGGGAATGATAGCCCATGATCTCTCCACCTGCACTTGTCAGTTTTTCAGTCTCAGGTGGGTACAAGGTACAAATCCAGAGATGTTTATATGGAGCTCTTGAAGTGAGCCTCAAGCTGTCTCCTGTGCCAGAAGCTGAGCTGTACAACTCCTGTGTGGCTCTGCAGGGTACTGCAGTGCGTGCACTGGGCTCAGCACTGGATAAGCTACCCCAGACACCTAGAATTTCACAGGTACAATAAATAAGCATCCACCTGGCGTGCTTTGTGATTTCCCATAGTAGTGTGGGTGCTGTGATAGCAGCTCTGCGTGTTGAGACCTGTGATTAAATGCTGCTTTTTGTCAGCCCCACCTGGGTTGCTTTTGTCAGTCGGAGCAGTTCTCATGTTTGAGGTTTCTCAGCTGGAGTGATTATCTTGGTGTGATTGGAAGAGGTTACTCTGAATCTAGAGCAATGTGAAGGGCTAATGCAGGTAGTGCTTTGGCCTGGTACCTCACACCTGCAGTTTTGAGGAAGACAGATTTTTTTTTTTCTTTAATAATTCTGGGGGGAAAAAACCCCAAACCGCATGTTTGGAAATGAAGTCTTGAAATGTGGTGTGAATGTAACAAATACAAGGACATCTGCTTGCTGTTTCTGAGAAGCTATAAGAGGAACCATATACTGCCTTAAAAGAGCAAATGCCAAAACACGTGATTTCTCAGGCAGGCTTGCCAGCACCAGTCCAACAGAATACTTCTTGTAGGGAAAAGAAGGGTGCAGTTGCTTGCCAGTCTAGCCCAAGACTTCTGGCCTTGTCATTAGGTTAAGATTTTCTCACATCAAAAGTGTGCTAGTAAAAAGGCTGTGAATTTTTGCTACCTGCAAACAAAGGAGGAATGCTGCTGTGTTTAATACAAGTGCCCCATGATGCCATCTCTGCTTCTGTAGGAGGGGAACACACTTGCTAAGACAGTTTTAGGAACGGGGACCAGCCGTGACCCAGGCCATGCCCACTGGAGCAGGTGATGTGGAGCAGCACAGCCATGTGCAGAAATAGACATTTTGACAAAACACACTGTTCTAGGGAACGGAGAGAGATGTCCAGAGAAGATGGAAAGTTCTTGGGAGAGGTTATCTGGTCAAGCAGTCCCTTTGCCACCAGAGCATGGTTTTGATGCTGACATGGGAGGCAGCAGAGAGAGGTTCATCCTCCTGGTGCTGAGTGAAGGAGTAAGGGAAACTCCTCTGAAGCAGATGGAAGGGGACCTTGAAACTAGGCTTTCCTTTTCCAACACAGGCATTCCTCTCCTCCACTGCTTGCTGGGCAACAGGCAGAAAAACTAACAGGCAATTCAGTAAACACCAGAGGCACAAAAGTTGTCATGAAACAGACTGAAAGTGTTTAATATGTTAGCAGATTTCTTTTTGCTAATACATAAATCCTGAAGGAATCCAGTCTGTATTAATGTTCAGGAATACTCCCCTGCCCAGTCCACCCCAGGGGGCATAGAGGAAAGCTCAGGAGTAAATGCCTGAAGGACTCTTTGGCACATAATGCAAAACCTTGTTTGACTGTTCTTAATAATCCTATATTGGACTCACCTGTCAGCAAGCAGAAATTCAATCATTGCCCATACTTTTTAATTCCTAGTGATAGGCAAAATATATTTATTTGATCTGCATCCTTTAGGAAGCATTTGTAAGTATCAACCTTTTGCATGCAGCATTCTCCTCTTGAATTGAGAGTTCAGTTTCAAAAACGTTGCTGAGGAACAAAAAAAAAATTAATTTATTGCACGTTGACGACTGCAGTGGAGGTAGCCTGTGAATTTCCTGTGAGTATTCAGGCAGGCATGCTCCAGTAAGGAGTGCTGACACTCCACGGTTCCTGTGGTGTGACTGGCTGCTGCTTTCCACCACACTGCTACAAAGAGGCACGTGGAAGACTGGGTGTGCTCTGCCCTCTGCTTCCTGCCACAAGTCAGGTTATGGTCTTCCTTCTGTGGCACAATACCTACACCAGCAAAGTTTGCATGGGAAAAAAAAAAAATAAATACACATACACAGATATATTTTCTCCATATATTTTTCTTATCCTCATCAAGCTACAAGCTACTGTGATCCTAAAAACGTAGTTTTTAGCCCAGGGCTAAGGGTTCTCTGATTGGAAAAGTAAGATTGTGCAGCAGAATGACAATTCCAATAAAGTATACATTTCATATTATAAAGACTATTACAATCTAGAGTTCCGTGGGGTGTGTCTGTGCATCACAGAGAAAACACTTCTGAAAATAAATTGCAAGTTTTTGCATCTGAGAAGTAGGGCTCTGAGGTATTGCCAGACCAGACAACAAAACAGAGGGCTTTTCCTTTTTCTCAGAAATGATTGAAAATTTCTCTTGGAAAGGTCATAAATAAAAAGCTGATAACAGAATGAATAGCTTTGTTCTTTTAATTTCTTTAAAGATCTAGAAATCAGCTAGTTAAACTTCACTTCCCAATTCCATACACCTCCCATCTTCTACAAATGAGTTTTAATGTTGATATCATTACATTTGATACACATCATCATTCCATATAAATTTCTTTGATTGCACTCTTTTGCCCCTCAGTCGTATTCAGGAGCTTCTGCACTAACTTCCTATGAGTTCTTTTGCCCTTCAGCTGAAGCACATTACTATCCTCAAAAGAAAGGTGGTACTTCTAAATATAGAAACCTAATTTAGATTCTGCTGTGACAACTAGGGGTCCATTTCTTTTTCATTACAATGATGAGGTGATTATTGCTGAAGTCCATTGGTGATGTTACTTAGGTGATTGTTTAACTTGAAGGCAGACAAAAAGTTGCCAGTATGGGGGTTTCTCCTATTATTAAAACTACTATTAGAGCTACTTAGTGCAAAGCATCTTTACTTCTGCTGAAATAGACTCAAAACTGTGGATGTATTTTTTCTTATCCCCTTTCTTTTTAAGACTAGAAATCTTACAGAGAAAGTGAGATATAACTCAGTTTTAGAGAAACCCAGGGAGTTTCAGAGGGTGAATAATGACTGAGAGAGAAATGAAGCATTTCTCTGCAGGTGTGCCAGAATTTTTGTCATATGGGAAGGTAGTTCTAAAAGTCAGGTAACTGTGCTTATTTCTCTAAATGTTCTTAGCTTTTATATTCATTGGAAAACATCACACTTATTTCTTTTTTCTGTAGCAGAACAGCTTGGGGGGTGGGGATGTGGGGTGGTGGGGCACAGGAAAAGTAATTTTTTTTTTTTTTTAAGTTTTTATAGGGCAAATGGCTATGTGAATCCCAGCTCGGATTTTGGACCAGAAATGGGTCATTTATTTTATAGATTCTCCTGAAGTAATTCAATGTGCAGTGTTACAGCACTATGCAATTGTGGGGAGGAGGGAGGAAATGTCCTAGAGATCTAGTGCTTGCTCTATTGTCTAGCTGTGTTTGTGAGTCTTAGTCTGATACAGCTCTCTTTCAGAGAAAACTAAAACTCTGTCAGTGAGAGTTACTCTCTGTTCCCTCAGTACCTGGCTTATGTAAAGCTTGGTCTTGTTACTTCGGGGTTGAGGAAGAGAATGAAGTTCTTAAAAACATTTTACAGGTATGAGACTATAAAGACCAAAGGGAGGCCTTGTTTTTAAACTTCCATCCATTGCTTATATCTTTAAGCTCAACTTGAGTATATCTTAAATAGGAGTAAACCCCCCCAACCTTTGAGTGCTTCTAGATTTGAAGCTGTTATCTGATATATTGATAGTTTCATATCAGTTATGCCTGGCTAGTTGGGCAAAAAAAAAGAGAGCAATTTAATTTAAATAGTAAATTGAAATACTGTTATAAAAAAATGAACACAAGCAGGAGAATTATTTAAAATAATTAATTAGTATACTAAGTCGAAAGGCAAAAATAAAGGACAACATTCTCATCCTCACGCATATGTAAGTGTCTTGTAAGTGGCAAAAATACTCAGAAATGACACAGGCCAGGAAAGGGAGGAAGGTGTTGAGCAGAACAGTGTATGAGGAGAGTGCTTGGATGATTTCTGCTCTGACACTGTTGCAAGCAGGTAGTGCTTGTAGAAATAAAATACTGCTCCTTCCAGTCCGTTTGGGGTGGGGCAGATCCCCGAAGGATACCTGTCTTAAATGATGGAGAGAAGGGAGGCGGGTAGAGAGAAGCTTAATTCCTCTCCATATGCAAGCATTTTACAGAGCAAAGTGCTCTTTTTTCCACATCAGTTGGCTGGCTGGTTTTGTGGCCCAGGCACAAAAGAAGCAGTAAGTTGTCTTTGTAAAAAACCAGAGGAATGTTGCCTGGGGTTTCTAGGTGTGTTTCCAGCTTCCAAGGGGGATGTGTGGTGGTAATACACAGAGCTTTTTATTCCTGTTAATCTATTGCCAGCTGTTTTGTGTGTTCATTCTTTCTCACCCACCTGGTGGTTCTTTCCCTGCCCCTGTGCCTTCTCCTCTGCTTTTGTCTCCTTTTTTCTTTAGTGCTGGCTGCCAGCAATGGGGAGCAGCACTCTTTGTCCTGATCTCTAAGGGCACAACCCTCAGTAAACAGGAGCAGTGATTGTCAGGAAGGGAAACAGCCCCTTGCTTGCAAGCATTTCTCAGTCAGACATCTGTGAACCCTTATTTTTTTTAAGGCCTCTAACTGTGCCAAATTTGGATAGACTTCCATGGAAATAACCAAAGCAGACATCTTTGACACATCCAGTTTGTTATAAAGCACTGAGCTTATAGCAGAGGTCAGCAAAACCAGCACAGCAGCCTCTCCTGAGGTGTTGGGAAGCAAATGTTGTTTCTTGAGGACCAGTGACAAGTGTTTGATTTGAATGTAATTTATGGACAGCATTTGAACTTGAGTATCAGACTGGCTCCTGCTGCTACCCACAGCTGATCTAAATGAAGGGCTGAAATTCCTTTAGACAAGAGGTTTCAAAAGTCAAGCAGCTGATAAGTAGCTGCTGTGTAACTGGTTGAGTATATCAAGGGAGTTTAGTGTGTGTCCTTTTTAAAGGCAGGGACTCGAAACAAAGGAGAGTTAATAATCAAAGGAACAGTGGAAGAAAGCTGAAAAATGGCAGATTTAATAGAGATGACTAAATATAGTCTGCATGAAATTACTAATACTGTTCAAAAGTGAAGAGGAAAAAAAGCCAGAAAAGCAGGGAGGGTCAAGATGCAATTGGCAATGAGGCTGGAACCTAAACCAGATCCAAGAATGAAGGGAAGGCTGAGAAACTGCAGATTTCTTGGTGGAACTTTTGATGTTGCTGAATGGGAAGATAAGGAGGAATGAGAAAGCTGAGAAAGATCCTTAAGGGATTTGAGTGGGAGTGGGAAGAAAGACTCCATCATTAGCCTTCATGATAGGGTAAATGACAGTACCTTTTCTCCCGTGGTGGATTACAGATGTGCATACCATCCTGGAGAAGGCAGAGTAGGTGCTCTGACAATCCTAAGTGGAGGTATGGTACCTGATGGAGAGAGCACTGAGGAGATAACTCATAGAGAGGCTCTGATCCCAAGTACCTAAAAAACTTCTTTGCAGAAGGTGGCTAGTGCAATAGCTGGGAACTTAAGTGTAAGGAAAAGCTCTGACCAGCAATGCAATCTCCATTCAGACCTCAGCTTTTAGGTGAGAGCTGTTGAGTAAACCTTTCTTTCTTGGCATATGGAAAAGTGCCAGTGGGTAGAAGACTAGTACCAACTGAGAAGGAAAAGAGTTCCAAGATGAAGGAAAATGACAGTCAGGCATTGCAGCTAGGGAAAAATTTCCACTGGATAATGATATGTGATTACTAAGAAATAACTGACATGTTGAGAGCCTGGACAACAAAATGGACAAATCTGAGCTTCTCTTAGAGGTCAGGATATAAGACATCCAAGTATCAGAAGGCTGCAGAATGCTCTTACTAACTGGACTAGATGTGTCTAAAAGGCTTTGTGCTGTTCAGAAATAACTGAACCAAAGCAAAAGTCATGCACTAGTAATTATATAATGGACTAGAAAAAAAGGCTTTGGTGTAAAAAGGTCAGACTGAATTCAGTTTGGCTGAAAATCACTTTGGAAAAAGATGACAGAAGGAGCAAAGAATCTGTGTTAGCCCCAGGGCTAGACTCAAATAGGGGTAGGGATCTTTGTATGTAGTGTTGTTAGATAAACACTGCCTTATTATCAGGTGGTTTACTTTCTTGGGTGGAGATAAGAGAAGTGATAGGGCCAAGGTACTCCTGGATTTGACTGCTGGCAAGTTTCTTCCTCAAACTAGTCATTGAACCAACAGGAAGAAAGTGCTACTTTAGCCTTCACTTTGAAAAGCAATGAGGATATTCTAGAAAATAATTTTGGATTGAGCATTCAGTTTCCCTTTATGCTTTATCATCTGCTGAAGAGCTGGCTTCCCTCTCTCTGGCCCTGTGTAGCTCATCTGAGCAGTCACGCAGCCAAGGCATGAGTTACATCAGCAAGGTGACTCCATGGGAATGAGTCAGTCAGAGGGGGTGAGTTCCCATGGATCAGGTCTCCAGAGAGCTGCAGCCACTGCTTGGGGCTGCTGAGGCAGTCAGGCATTCCCAGTCAGTGCCAGCTTAGCGTTCATCAGATGGAGTGGAATGTAAAATTGCACCCTTAGTAAGCATGGGCTGATTCAGTTTGAAATATGTGAAAAAAAATCTAGAGAAGTTGGTTTGGAAGTCTAGGTTTCGAATCTTAGGGGCAAATTTAAATAAGCAAAACTGGTCACAGGTGTAAGGAGCCTCAGGACTCAGTTTCTGGAACTTACAGATAGGTAAAGCTTGCCTGGAAATTGAATCCTCAGTAAAGAGTTATCATGGTCTGTAGTTCAAAATGGATGAATAGTCAGCCGGAGAATATATAGTAAAACTAATGCAGGAATCCTGCAAGCAATGGAGGGGGGGGAAGAAGACAAGACAACTTAGGTTTGTTTCTAAAAATTAAACTTGATCTTGCAAATTATGTGAAAGCAAATAAAAATAAGGTTTTGTATGGTGAGAAGAATAGAGAATAACCATAATACAGAAATAAAACATTAAATATTTTTGGCCTAATTTTCAGTAAGGATAATGATAAACAGAGGAAAATACTAGATGTATGAGAATAAGAGAATGGCAATTGCTACAACCAGAGGGAACTTAAGGATTGTAAAATACTCAGAGAATGAGAGAAATGTTCATCTCACAATTAGGAAAAAATTAGTATTGATTGTAACTATTTTAGCTAATTTTTCCTTCGGGGTGATACCAATCATTGGAGAAAGCAGTGCCAATGTGAAGAGGGAGAAAAGATTAGGCAAGCAATTAAAAGCCTGTCAGTCTATCCTCACAATATGTAAAACTCTGGAAGGCATTGCAGTGTGTGGGTGAGGGGCAGTCAAGGATTTGGGAGATTAAAGAAAGTAAAGCAAACTGCAATATATCTACTTCAGAGAGTGAATTTTATTGACCCTATACTTGTCTTGGGGGAGAATTAATCTTCAAGACAAGGAAGGCCATTCTATGGCATTCAGGTCGGGCATGATCTGCCAGAACCTTTCCCAAGGTCTGCAGGTAAATCTTCCTGTTCAGCTCCAGCAGTGGGATTATGGAGGCTGGGATCAGTGCAGCCAGGGAAAGCTAGTACCTCCCAGCTCTCAAGAGTGCCAGAATACTGCTGCCAGGAGTGAGGTCTTGAGACTATTTTTGCATTGCAGCCCTCCCAGGAACAATGGTTTGTTGCTGTTGAGAGAAGCCATGAAGTAGGTGATGCTGGGCAGAGAGGCACATGGCATAATAAAAGCAGACTTAAATATATTATTAATTCGGCTATGTGTTTCCAAATGCTGTTTTATTTGGGAGAGGTAAGTGACTCGGTAGATACTCCAGAATCGTGTGACTGAAAAAGACCTTGAGATCATCTAATCTAAATTAAGGCAGTTAAAACTTGTTGTGTCTGCTGTAGAGATTAAGAAATTATTCCTTGCAGCATCCTGTTTTCATAACTGGAGACACACCCAGTTGTTTTCCCCTCCCAGTCTCTTCAGTCTGTATTCATCTATGGTATTTTCCAAAACTGTTTTCATTTTATTGTACATACCTGTCTTGAAGAGCAATATCCAGAACTCTGCTTACTTTATAGTACTATAACTGAGGCTTTATGAATGCTGAGCACAGGTTGTACAAACATTCATATATCCCAGTATTGTGTTTATATTTTTACAGCATGATACTGTTAACTCAGTCCATACATTGAACCTAACCTCTATTTTTATATGGAATTCTTCCTTAGCCAGTCAGTATTTTTGCTGTTGACTTCTGCCTACGTGCAGTGTTTTGCATGTCATCTTTTTTCTCAGACCACTTGTCCAGTTTTCCTTTTTGTCCTCTAATATAATTTGCAGTCCCATCAAGCTGGTTGGTTGTCAGTTTAATAAATGTAGTCTCTGTTCCATGATCTGGGTCACTAATAAATATAGTGAGTAAGACCAGACCCAGTTTAGGTGACTTTGGGAACTGCATTCTACATACATATTTTGCATATTTTGACAGATAGATAATGGTGATTTCTGAATATTTGGAGGTGTTTGTTTTTTTGTTTCTTCTTCTTTTTTTAATTTTTTTAAATTGTTCTGTTTTGTTTATTCCTTTTTTCCTGGTATGCATCTCCATTAGTTTCATTTGGGTCTAATGTGTTTAGCTTATACGCATGAGTATCATAGGAGGCAAAGTGTCAGGATATAGATCTGCTTCTCAAGCCTGCTCTTCTGTTTGGCAAGGAAATTTGCTTTGATATTTTTGATTTAATGCTGCCTTTTACTCATGGTCTTGCATTCTTTAAAGTCTTCGCAAACAGACTGGTTACAGCTACTGTGTGTTTCCTCCCTCTGCCCTTAATCCTGGTCTGCACCTTGAAATGCCATCTCATAGACCCACCTGAATAAAAACTTGGGTTGGCTTTGTTGTGAGGCAAGAAAATGTAATTAGTATCATTCATCTAGACTTTTGTAATGCATTCCACAGTATGTCAAGCAATGAACAATCAGAGGAAGACTGGGATTAGTAGAGTGAACAGTAAATTAGGTAGGAATGAGTTTATAAGATGTTGGCTATGTGGTATTGAAACAGGTGGAGTGTTGTGGTGAAATAGTTTTGTCTGCCAATAGCCGTTAGCACATTTTGGGAATTACTTGCTTTGTGTTTTTACTAAAATGTTTGGACTAATTGATTAAATTTGATTAAAGCACTAGACAGTGCAGAATAGGAGAAGCCCTTAACAAAGAGGATGAGGGATTTTTATGCAACTAAAATTGAATATCCTTGAGAAACAAAGTAATAGAAATGGAACAAAACGTCAGTGCATAAAACAGAAAGTGGTGGATTTAGGAGCAGATGGCAAATGTAGACGAGAGCTTATCCAGCAGAAGCACTGGCACGGAGAAGGTTTGAGCCTTCTGGGCAGTCAGAGGAGGAGCGTGAACCGGCTGTGTGATGTGGAGCTGATCGCAGGTGTGACTGGGATGTGTGAGGACAGAGGCATGCTTGTGTCCCCCTGGAGCTGACCCTGAGAGCCCTTTGACACTAACAGACATAATTCTGCTCATCCATGCTGGAGAAAGATCATTTGAAGCTGAGCAGGATACAGGGGAGGATGATGAGGATAACCAGAGCATAGAATACAATCTAACACCAGAGACTACATGGAAGTAGAAAATGTAGGTTAGTAACACTGCCATGTATGCTAGTATGGGAGGAATGAGGGAATGCAGTCACCACTATAAACAGATCTTGGAGGTAAGCACTGTCTGATATACTGTACTATATACTATATGGATCCAGAAGATCCCAAATTCACAATACAGACCTGAGACATAACTTGGAAAAAACGCAGAAGAATACATTGCTTTTTTTCTAAAATAGCAGTAAGTTTAAACTTAGAAAAATATTTCACATTCTGTAGAAAACTTCTGAGCGAGACATGTTTGTGTGACCTTTCAGAGACCCTAGAGAAAGGAGATGAACAAGATCTGGATCATTTTGATTTTATCTTTAAACTCACAGCTGTCACAGTTTGAAGATAAGTGAATTTATAAAAAGCGGAAAACTTGTTATCTCGGAGAGAAATACTTTGAACACCATCTGGCCTGTGTTTTCCTGAACGGAAAAAAAAGTGTTTGTCCATCAAGGTTGCTACTGGACAAGCATGTAGGGCAGATGTGAGAATCTAAAAATAGCATTGGGCGGGGGGGAGAATCCATTATGATATCTAGGTTATTTTCTAATTTGTTTACTAGATAGACTGATGGTGTTTCAACATTATTTCAGCATTATCCTGATGCTGGGATATATTGACTAAAACCCTGTCTGTTCCATCAGACTTTTTATTATCAAATATAAACTTTTAACCTCACCTTCTTAGTGGCTTATGCCTATAAGGGTTTTTTATTTGAGAAGTTCTCCCAAGCCTTTAATGCTGCAGATTCAGGAATCAAACCAGTGTATTAGCAAGTGTATCTGTGTAGGAGGTCTGACAGAGTTACAATATGATTATTAAATAATCATAGCAGGAGAAAATACTGCTCAAGAAGGTTAAAATACACTTCTGTGTAGTCTGACACTTGATTGTTTCTCTCCCTCCCTCACACAGGTGAGGTGAACAATCTGGTGTTTTTATTTGAGGAGCATATATTAGCATGTTGTCTCAGTATGATGGAGCTTTTTATAAAGACAATTAAAACACAATGCACACTGTTACTTAATACTTAAGTCTTAGTGTTTGGAAATATGAAAATACTACTTTTAAGATACCATTATGGGTAAAGTGTACAATGTTTAGAATATAAAAAAGATGTATTGCAAAACACAGACCAGTGTTCCAGTATGACCTTACTCCCAACAAGCTGGGACTAAGAGCAAAGAGGCACGGAGTCCAAAATGAGTAATCCTCTCCTTCCATGGCTGGCTGCCTATGGGAATCCATAGACAGCCAGATAGAAAGCCTGAAGAACTGGCAAATGGGGTTCCTGCTTTTCTGGAGACAGTGGAAGTAGAAAAGGAGAAAGGAGTAGAAGTTGCAGCCTTTTAACTATTCACCAACACCCCTGGACCACCCTCTTCCTCCCCAGTACAGAGTATGTTGTAGTTTGAATGTGCTTATTTCACAGCTCTTATTGTGTCAGTGAAATGCACTGCTGTCAGTAAAAGTAAACCTGGAGGAGTGGCGCTGAGGAGTCTTTTGCTTCTCAGAAACTGAATCCAAATTTATGTAGAAAAACTTTACTCACAAGATAACATGAAGTAGGTATTCCCCTCTTTCAGCTTCTACGATATGTGTTCTTTTAAAATACTGCTCTCTGTTTTTGATATTTTTTCAGTATTTTTCTTCTTCACCTTCTGTATGTTTTTGAGGCTTTTGTTATTGCAAATAGCTCCAAACAGGAGCTCCTCTTTAACGTATCCAGCTCTGTTTCAAGAGCCAGTTCCACTCCCCGTAGAGACTTAACTGAGTTGCCCCAGCCTACTACTCAAGTGGCCATTTTATAGCATGGTGTCAAAAATACGTGCCCTGGGTGTGGCGTCAGGCACATAGGGAGCATTTGATGTTACAAGAGTCTTATGGGGCTACAGGAATGGAAAATACCAGCACGGGTGTGTGCTGTAAGAGGAAGTGATGCCTGGAGTGAGGCTCCCTCAGAACCGCACCCTGATTCGCCTCCGATGGAGCCAGTGGCTTGTTTCCAGGAGGTGTCCCTGGACCAAAGGGCCTGCCAGCAGCTTGAGCAATCAAGGAGAGCCTCAACTTCAGTGGGAAGCTGAGCTTTCTGTGGTGAGGATGCTCCTGAGTTGTTTTGGTGAAGAGCAAGTAGAAAAATGCAAAATAATACAGTCCATTTAAAAGACAGGAAGATGACTAAGCTGGTGAATAAGATGCTCTAGACAAAGGACAGGGAGTGGCAGGGCAGAGGAGCTGAAAAAACAGCAGAATTGGGAAAAAAACCAGTGCTCTGGAAATTCAAGTTAACAAATACGTAGGGGATAAGATAGGAAAAGCTGAGGCAGGTATTTAAGTTCTGGGTAATAAGAACAGAAAGGGATCTTATGAAACCTAGATCTGGGTGACTCAGGAAGCAAGATGAGCTTCTGAGAGGCAGTTGGGAATGTTGTCTGAGAGGAACAGGAAATAGTAGGAGGGTGAAAGGTGGACTCCTGTTCTGTAATGGACTTCAATTAGTGGGAAGAATGAGAGAGACACGACAGTACCGCTGAATCAGAAGAGCAGAAATTCAGTGGATGTTTAGAAGCCTGAAGCTGATTGTTTTAATAAGGTTGTTTTTCTGGAGGTGAGGCTGGAAGGAGGCCAGGTAAATGAATGTTACATCCAGTAAGTTATAGGGGAAAAGGATGCAAGAACATTGTGAATGTTGCTGATAGGGTTGGAAGAAGAAAGTAAAGCCAAGAAATGAGTTGGACCAAGTTTGGCATCACTGTGATGGAAGCAAGAAGGCTGAAAAAGCATGAATACTGCAAAACATGGATGGTACCCAAGTTAAAAAGGATTTGATGGATATTGCAGACGGTGTGTGGGTAAGAATGTTATGAACTTGAAGCTGTTGTGCTTGCTTTCTAGAACACAGAATCTGTCCCAAGGTTAATGAATGTTATGGCACATTACCACGACAATTGGAAACTCACATGAAAGTCCAGAATTCCCTTGTCCACTGAGTTGTACAACAAGCACAGAATGAAAAGGGTTCCTTTCTGCACAGTGTTAAAATCTGAATGAGTCAAGGGCAGATGACACACAGAGACAGGAGGTAGAAAATAGAAGGCATTGCTTATGAGGGAAGATGAGGCTTCCATCAAGCAGTGCCCAAGCCATTGTCAAGGTTTCAGAGGTCAATACAGCAGGCAGAGTTTTAAGGAGAAAATGGAAAGATGTCAGTGAATCAGCTTTGCTAGTGTTACCAGTAAATTGTTCCTGAAATTGGTAAATGAGTGATACCAAGATTGGAAGATGCTGTGTTGGAAGGTGCAGTGTGATGTGATGGGGCTGCTGGGGGAAGGAGTGCAGAGTGGGCTGGGAGTGTTTGTGACAGCATTTTGCATGGTCTGAACACCTGTGCATTTATTAAGGCCAGAATGAAATGCAGAATGAATACAGGCAATATAGGCTGGTGCTCTGAACTATGGGGATGGGTAGAAAAATGTGTTTCATAAGCTTTGTTAGAAAGACCTGCACCCAGAAGTGAGAGAGAGAAGGTGACACATAAAGTGACATCGATGTTACTCAGTGTGAGTGGGTGGCAAGGGTCCCAGCATTTTTGCTCTAATAATGAGGAAAGGGGGATTAGGAAAACACAAGTCTGTTACAGTGATGTTGGGCTTAAAATGAGACAGCCACAATGTGATGCCTGAGAGACTGCTCAATATTTTGTATTTGAACATAAATCTGGAGTTAAAGCACTGTCCAGCAAATAAGAGAAGTCATACTATGCTATTGACTACAATGATGATGATTTTTTTTAAGGCCATGCCATCTGGTTTTTCTTTTACCACAATTATTGGTCTCCTCTTGCAGCAGGGACACTGATTTAGCCACAGATATAGCACCAGATCACTAACAGGGCTTATTCCCAGAGTGTGTTTACAGTACTGGTATGATGAAGTAGATGGGGATGAAGTAATGGGGAAAATTGCACAGTCATGTTGATGCATGCAGCATTAAACCCCATGATGCCTGCCCAGGGGAGGACAAAATTGGTTTTAAAAGTTGATTGAAAATATTAAAAAGATAGAAACCATATTTTAAATTGGATTAATTTGAAATATACTGTAAAATCAGTTAGCACTGATCTGGAGTGTATTAACTGTACTGTTGCATGTGTTCCTTCATGTACACTCTTGTCCTGAGCTTCTCAGTTTTGAAAAATTACTAAAGATAGCCTGTGAAGTGTTTGCATGTCTGATTTGCCCACCTCAATAACCAAAAAAGGAGACTTAAATTAAGAATTTGCCAAATGAACTGGCACCTGAATGCCAGTTACTGCATCTCACATGTTGCAGTTCCAGTAGTAAAGATTGTTTCACACACATTAATTTCTCCTTTGGACTTTGGCTTCTGCACTTAAGTACAGGGTCTGAACTCGAAGGATTGCACAAATGCATAATGAGAAAGTTAATTTCTCCACTAACATGAGGCTGACCGTAGCTCTGCCCTTACACTGCATTATTTCTGCAGGAAATATCTGCAGGACTATCACTATGAAACGGTTCTGCTTGCTAAGCAAATGTGGAGCAGCACAGACAGGAAGAAGATAAGTAGAAAAAAAAGCTAATTTAAATGCTGAAGACCGATTAAACTAGCCTTCATTTGTTTCGGAGTTTAAATATTTACTCATTTGCAATATTTGCATGTGCTCTTTCCTGGCCCGCACACTGCGCACGCGGGTTTCTCTGGCGCGGTGTGAAGGAGGAGCACGGTTTGCAGTTCAAGGGGTTCGCTGCCTGCAAGAAACGAAAGAGGGTCACAGCAGAACGCCTGATCCGTGTGTGCTGTCGCTTCCCTAGTGCCGGTGTGACGTTCCCGGTGGCCGTAGCTCCCACCAGGGCGGTGGCACAGGGCCCGGGCGCTGGCTGCCGGCCAGCCCGCAAGTGCAAGGGCTGCAGCTGCCACCGGCCCCTGCCTGCTCGGCCAGCGCCGCTCCACTGAAAAACCTGCCAGGCTCCTAAAGGGGAAAAATAGCAGGGGAAAAAAAAGAGCAGCTCTTGCACAACTGTGCCAGCACAGCCCGGCGTGCCTTCCGCCTCATAGCAAACAAAAAACAAACTGAAAACGTCCAGCGGAGGACGGCAAAGCCATCCACCACCTGGAATTTTTCATACAGTCACTACAAATACAAAACCTGCAGTATTGCTCTCCCCACATGCGTGGTCTGAGCCTGGGCTGTGCTACAGCACACCGGGGAAGTTACAACTGCGATTTTAGGAAGGGAATGTTTGCATTTTTCCATTGATTTTCATGATTATCTGTAGTTCTAGTGATTATCTGCAAAATAGGGCACGCTGTGTTACCAGCAATACATGTATCCTGTGGCAGTGAGCCAAGCCAGTCACTGAAGGTCAGGGATTGTTTGTCGAGTGCAGTTCAGTGTGCTGCCTGATTCCATAGGGGACTGGCAGTGCCAAAGAACAAAGGCAGCTCTGTTCTGCAAGCTTGTAGTATGGCTTGTTTGACAGAGCTCAGGCCCAATTGTGAGAAGAAGCAAACAGTAGTGGAAAACAGTGCTAAAATAATGTGACTACTAAATAAGCCTTTATAAGTGTAGTATTTTGCAAATGTCAAAACTAGGCTTGGGTAGACACTAATTTTTACAATTCTCATTTAAAAATTTACCTTTACATGGTAAATCTGTGTTTTGTTAAGAACATACACATATATATTGTAGTAAATTTTGTAAGTAGTAATAATGTAAATATCACATTACGTTGCCTTAGTCTACTTAACATTAGCAATTATTTATTAATAATTAACATTAACAATTATACCAGTAGCAACTTCCTTGTTTTTTTTTTGTTTTTTTTTACTTCCAGAAGGTATTTTACCACTTAGTGGATTTTTCCTGAGGATGTCTTTACATGAAACTCTTGGAAGTAGAGTTGCTGAGTTCGTATTCTATGCATAGCTCATGCAACTTGAGAATTTTTAGCAAAATCCCTCTGTGGTAATGAATTGGTGGGGCTGGGTATTAATATTCTTTGTTACTAAGTTGCTGTCTATTAATAAAGCTTTGTCCAAACGGGCAAACTTGCCTGTCCTCCAGACCGTCTTGTGATTTGTATTTTAATAGTGCCTGTCTTGGATATTATTAAAGATTGCCTGCTTTGACAGTTGCACTACATACCACACAGCTATCACAGCACCATTAGTTCAAGAGTAGCACGAAGTATGTTGTGCTCTGTAATAGGCATTTTTCATTTGTTTGCCCTTCCTGAAATAGCTATTAAGTGTCTGGGCTCTCAAGAGAAATGGTAAAACAAAACCTAAAACTGTATGAGAAAGGTGGGAATCTAGTGGTGGAAGCAGTGTGTCTTTGAGATGCTCAGTACTTATTGGAGGTAATCTAAAATGTCCTTTAAAAGTTAAATTGAAGATCATACAAGTACAGAATTAAGTTTGGAAAAATACTTTTTTTATTGATTACTTGGCAAAGTCTGACTTCCAAGATATTTTCTTGTGTCAGCTATTACTGATAGGTCAAGTTTTATTTTTTAGAAGTGATGAGGCCTCTGAAGGACCAAGTCTGTCCTGAAAGACTGTCCTGCTCACTTAACAAGTGGCCCTGTTGCTGTTGGGTAGCGGATAACAAGGCACGCTTCTGCTCTAAAGGGGGAACAGCTTTGCAAAGTGCAGCCCCAAACCTGGAATAAGGTTGCATGTTAGTCTTTGCTACTGCATGACCTCTCTCAGTACTGGTGAAAGTGACTGAGGTGTTATTCCCCCCTACTCAGTGAGAGGTGATCTGGAGAAAAAGGACGTGAAAGGAAATCAGGTCAGAATGGTGTCACTAAGACGTTTAATATTTTTCTCTGGAGATAAGGAAGTGCAGCCCTACTGTGGTATGGCTGGGGCAGGAGGTGTTTCAGGGAAACCAAGGAGGTTAGTGAACTGTGTTCTGCTGGTGGTGAGCCCTGAGTGGATCTGGTGAGGGGCTGTGGCAGGGGTGCTGGAAACCAGAGGAGCAACTGTCCAGTCTGGGTGGTCAGGAATAGATGGAGGCTGCTCAAGGCACTGCTGCCTCCCTGCAGCCTTGCTGCCATATAAGGCTGCTCAGCTGCCTTGAGCCAGCCAGGATGGAAGACCACTTAAAAAGGAAAATCAGTACAATAAACTGCCTGTGCTAGTGTCCTTTCCAAGCAAAATCCAGGAGTCTTGCAGTTACGTGGTTTGAGCATAGGCCAGGTGGTGTGTACAAACACCATGTACAGGTAGCCTGGTTCCTGCCCTTGCTTGTATGCATGCAGTGTCAGGAACTGTTTTGGAAGAAAACCAGTTTGCTGGAGAAAAGCCTGTGGTGGTAGAGAGCCTTCCAGTTCAACTTTAATGTTTAGCTGTACCTAAGTATTTTATTTCAGAGCTTAGTATGTTATACCATTCCAGTACACCTTTAAGCTTACATCATTTGGAATAATTCAAGATGAGAACAGAGATGTAGTCATGCATTGATTTCCCATTATTCTCATACTTTCTTGGCAAATGACACGCCTTGTATTTTCTCCTGAAATGAAAAATGTACAGCTGTTTATGTTTAAAGAGTTTGGAGAAAACAAACGTCTCTATCGCAACTTCCCTTGTGATTTTTTTTTTCTTACTATCCATTTATACGTGTGAGTTAAGCTCAAGGAGAATATTACAGGTGTTTTTGCTAAATTTCTCTCTGGAAAGTATTTTCTCATTAGTAAGTGTCCCCTGAACTTTTTCCCCCTGGACTATGCAGTTGAAGTTTCCATGTGAACTGTAAACAACTAGTTAGTGACATTAACTAGTGTTGGAAAGTCGGCACACACGTGAGGGGTTGTTTGTTTTTTCTGAGGGGGGAGGGGTTGGGAGGGGTCGTCAGGGAGAAAATAGGCTGTATACTAAAAATGAGGAATTTGTGCTTGAAAAGTTTTCCGCGAGTTCCCGGGCTGTAAGCCCCGCTGAGCACTGTGTGCTGTTGGTGAAGGCTCTGGCGGCGCTGGGGGGAACGGAGCCGCCCACCGCCCTCTGCTCCGGCTGCTCCTGGACCCAAACCAGGCACTGAGCTCATGCCTGACCCGCCCTTCCTTTTTATTACTTTTTTTTTTCTCTTCGGTTGAATGTGGACGAGCTGCAGCTCTCGCTTGCTAACTTTCCAAAGCCCACCCGCGGGAGGGATAGGGAACAGCTTTCCAAGGTTGGGCTCAGCTTCCTGGGGGGAGGAAGCACTGAGGCTATAGCCGAAGTTCGAGGTTGTGGCGCGGAGCAGCGGCAGCGGGAGGCTCTCTCCTCCCGGGTGCCTCGGCCGCGCTCCCGAGCCGCCACCACACGTGTCCCGGGACTCCGCCCCCGCGGGACGTGGCCGCGGGCCGCGCCTGCCGAGCGCCGCCTCTTCCCGCGGCGTGCTCTCCTCGCCCGACGCTCAACCCGGTGCTTGCCCGCCCGGCTCCTCCCGCCCCGGTACCGCGCACTGCGCGCCCGCCCTTATGTAAGCGGCGGCATCGGCAGCGCGCCATGACCCAGCAGCGGGGACGCGCCGGGGCCTCCGCAGAGCGCACAGCTGCGCGATAGTCCGCGCCGGCCCCACAAAGGGCGGGCGGTGAGTCGTCGTCGTCGTCCTCCTCCTCTCCCTCCCCGCCGCCTCCTCCTCCGGCCCCGCAGTCTCCGCCCCCGGCACGGCCGCCCGGCCCGACCCGGAAGCGGCGCGGTGAGAACCATTTTCCTTGTGAGTTCAAAGGCGGAGGCGGGCGCGGAGGTCCCGCGGGCTGGGCCGCCGGGCGAGGTGCGTATCGGCCGACGGGGCGGGGGGAGGGAGACAATCCGTCGCTGTGGTTGGGGGGGGCGGGGGGCGCCTCCGCGGCTTCCCTCGCGGGATACGTACACTTGTAACTTTGCCACGGGCGCCTTTGTTTGCCCTCCGAGGCTGCTGAGGCGGAACGGGCCGCGCC